>JAHBCN010004374.1:0-64712 GCA_019359885.1 Listronotus oregonensis
AGTTTGAAATTTTGGGTTTTTTATTAAACTATTGCTTGGTTATGTTGAAGATGAAGAATATATAATATATCAAGGGTACCAAAATAACAGAAGAAACCCTTTTCTGTATCTACATTCATGTCTTTTGAATATAAGGCAAGTGATAAAGGAGTCGTTGTGTCCCACGACAGTAATGGGTTGCATGCTCATAATTTTAATCTTTCCAAGAACCGAAATCCTGTATCGTTACCTAATACAAGAGCGTATATCAATAACTCCGTCCCCATCAATCCAAAGAAAATGGAAAATATTAAGCAGGTGTACTCAAGTATCCTAGAAAGGTATCACACCTGCTAGGAAAAACTTTTTCACTGGCCTACCGGAGAAACTTTATTTTGTTCCATAATTTTTTTGCACTGTTATAGTAATAAAGCACTTTTTCAGTAAAACGACGTAAGTTATTTACCTACTTGGCAACACAACTGGACAAAATGCAAACACCATAAAAGCTAAAATTATTCCGTGCTAAAACAACTTAAGTCTACTTTAAAAAAATGGAAAAAAACAAAACTAAGAATCTTTAAATAGTTTATTATTATATAATAAACATACCTAAAAGCGTCGATTACACGAAGCGAGTTTATACGCCACTAGCGCACTTTTTTACTATCTCGCTAGCCCGAAGAGGGCGTGTAAAAAAGCTTCCATGATTGCACGTGGCTAGTAACAAAACATCACACGCTAGCGTTAACCTGCTGTGTTGTTGTGTTAATCGAGATGAACTGGAACGCAAATAATATTACCAAGTTTTTGGAAATAAATGAAAGAAGGATACTTAAAGCACCTAATTGATCCCGGCGAGAAATCCATTTTCTTATCCATTTCTTTTTACTCTTTTGGGTTTTTTTTAACACTTCCTGTAATATAGCTCCAAAAACCAAAGCAGATCCACAAAGTATTTCTTTAGAAGTTTTAGGCATTTTCGAAATGAAAATGTGAATACACTTCGTCACAAATTTAATACTGTAAATCAACTTTTTGATTTTTTTGTGGATAGTTTACTCGCTGATGTAATTACAAGCTACTTTTTTACTATCCGGATAGTAAAAAAGCCTGCCAGTAGCTAGTAAAGTTGATCGGTCTTTAACTTTACTAGCCCGCATTTTGGCGAGTAAACTATCCGGCTAGTTTACACGCTGCCTCGATTACACAAAGCTAGTTTACTAGCGGATAGTAAACAAGCGCACTAGCTCCGTGTAATCGACGTTTTAAAACCATTTAAAAAATTTGTTTTTGTATTTCTTTCTTTTATACTTTTATTATAAAGCAGTTTTTTTGTTCTTCTGTAAACTTAGGAAATTGTGACTGGTGCTGTTTTTGAAATAACTGATTCAATTATTCTTGAAAAAATAATATATATATATATATATATATATATATATATATATATATATATATATAAATATATATATATATTTATATATATATATATATATATATATATATATATATATATATATATATATATATATATATATATATATATATATATATATAAAACTTCGTTTCACGAGGGTTTGTACTTTCGTCATCAATTGCCTTACCTTTTTTAACAAATTAAAAAGGTCAAAAACAGACTGAAACAAATTAATGACGTTAAAAAGGTTGGTCGTTTCTTAAAATCAAAATGGCTGCCGTTTAGCAGCTGATTTTTTAACGCTACAATAATAATATCCTAAAATATAGGTTATGAAATTAAGTCATTTTTTAAACTTGTCGAAAAAATTGTTTTGTCAAAAGTAACGTCAGATTTTATTTTCATTTTCGTATTTTTATTGTGTAAAATGCCTCGACGGTATTCAGAAGGTGAACAAAATATGATTTAAACCTTATTGACTATTTCACACAGGAGAGAGATGCAGGAATTAACCTGTTACCACTTACTGCAGTTTTAGAGGTAAGTAGATTTGGTAATTGTCTCGAAAGTTGCCTCCTCTCCGATTTTGACCAAATTTGGTTTACGGGGGTTTTTTGGGGCGCTGATTACGAATCTGAAAAAAAATTTTCGGCAACGTTTCGTTTTCTAGATATTCATCATCAAAGTTGAAAATCAAACTAACCTTATTTACACTATTCCTCCTTCTTTTTGCACAGAATTCTGGATTTTTACACCAATGTGTGTTTATTAATTATTGTGTGCCACTTTAGTGTAACAATCAAGAATTCTGTACAAAAAGAAGGGGGAATATAGTGAAAATTAGGTTAGTTTGATTTTTAAACGTAGCCGAAAAAATTTTCGGCAACGTTTCGTTTACGCTGATTCGTAATCAGCGCCCCAAAAAACCCCCGTATACCAAATTTGGTCAAAATCGGAGAGGAGGCAACTTTCGAGACAATTACCGTAGATTTGTTTATTCTTTTTATTTTTATGAAAATTAAAAATTTTATTGGTGCAATCGGATCATGATGAATTAAAAATTTTATTAGAAAACAATTCTGAACCTGCTCTAAAGAGCACTTTGAAACGTACTTGCATCAATATTGCCTAACTTTAAAAATGTGAACAGCATTGAATTTATATGAATTAGCTACGACAACCCTTTTTTCCAAGTCATGACGTCATTGATGAAAGTACAAACCCTCGTGAAACGTACTTATATATATATATATATATATATATATATATATATATATATATATATATATATATATATATATATATATATATATATATATATATATATATATATATATATATATATATATATATATATATATATATATATATATATATATATCATTTAAAACATAGAAATCATTTGACCTTGAAGTGGATTTTAGAATATGATGGTATTTTAGGGTAAATAATTGGGTACAAATATAAACAAAGAATAGGTTTTATAACTATTTTTATAACTTTATTAAACATTATAGGCCGTTAATTATGGTCTTGCATAAATTTGTTGACAACTGAGTTTTCATTCTCCTCCTGAGCATTGGTCGGTGTATCAGTCCTTTTGTGATAAGCTGCTTTAAAACATGCATGTTGCGTGGTTTTGTAAAAGCAAAAATTATTGAAAATATTAAATAAATTGTAAGATACGCCATTGTTTTGCCTGCGTTATTGGCCATAATATGTAGTATGTACAATGCATTATACTACGATCAAGTGAAACCGCATAAAATTAACATAGGCTCAGACTCCATATGTTTGACGAGAAATTAATAATTTTGTTATTTTTACTCCTTAATTATAACTATTGACCCGAAAATATTAAAGATATTGTTTATTATTAGAAAATTTTAGGTCTTCTGCTTTCTATAGTAGATTCTTGGGTATTTCTTCATATCTCATGGGATGTTTACACCTACTTTTTAATAAATATGTCGTTTTTTCTTGTGACAGTTTATAAAGGCTTAAAAGGCCAGAATTAAGATTAACGTTTAAAGGGGAAGGCAGGAATGAAATGAAATGTGATATATTGTTAGCAGAAATGCTAATTAGTATTCAAACGTACAAAACTAAACAAAAAATTAAATTTAACCATTTTCTTACAACTTTGCCTAAAAATATATGAAATCAGACATTAATATACAGTGTAGATATGTTCTGTATTGTTTTGGTGGGTTTATTTATTGAAAATTCCTCGTTGGGTTAAAGAAAAATCCCCGAAAAATTTCCAAAAAAATTAAACAATTTTTTACGTTTCGGTGGCAAGTTGGCCACCGTTTTTAAGATTAAAATAAAATATAAAAAGCCAACTAAAAATTAAATAATAATTAGAATTAAAATTTGTAAAATTTTGGTGAAAAATTATAGATATTCTAAGGTTGCTTTCAGAATTTTTAACATAATGTCGTATTATATGACATTATTCCGGTGTTACTGGTATATTTGTTATTTTTAAAAAATAAAAAAGGTGTGGTGTGTTCATTGATTTTAAGTTTTCTTCAGCATCAAGCAGAAGTAATTATGTATTATTTCAATTTTATTTAATATTGATAATACATAAATATCTTTATTTAAGGTAGTTTTCTCGCAAAACGGCTTTTCTTAAAAATTAAATAAAATTAAAATAAAAGGTTAATCAAAGTGTCTTTTATCTAATTAAAAAAATATATTTTTTTTTCATCTGTAAAGCCAGATATTTACAATCAAATTGTGCTTAAATAATTATGTCGATATCTGGCATGTATGAAAGCCATGCATTTATTTCGGCATATCTCGAAAACGGATCCTACGATATTTTTTTTAAAACTTATGCAATATAAATCAAAGTAAATATGTTTTATACTTTTGTTACAGATTCATGTTTAAGTATGTTTTCTCAGGATTACTCGCCTAACAATTTCTTAGAAAATGGGAACACTTCCGTCCAGGTTCCGGGGTATAACGAACTAAGTCTGCTCAGCCCTAATGACCCCTATGAACTTGCAGATCACCTGCAACAAAAAAGAAGAAAAACCCTCCAAAAAACCCAAAAAAATCAAAAACACCAATCCAAGCTTCGGTGGGAACTCGGCCACCGTTGTCAAGATAAAAAATCAAAAAAGAAATTTAAACTAAATTAAAAAAAATTGCATTAAAAAGTTAGGAAATTCTGAAAGCTTTTTACTATTTATGACGTTTTGTCATAAATAAAATATTAGTTTATGTGACTGGTATATTTATAATTTTTAAAAACACAAAAAAAGGTGGTGTGGTGTGTTAATTAATTTTAGGTTTACCTGAAATTACTTACTGCTTGATGCTGAAGTTATTTCAGGTGAACTTAAAATCAATTAACACACCACATCACCCTTTTGTCTTTTTAAGAATTATAAATATACCAGTCAAATTAAACTAATACGTCATTTATGACAAAACGTCACAAAAAGTAAAAAGCTATCAGAATTTCCTAACTTTTTAATTTAAAACTTTCTAAAATTTAGTTCATTTTTTTTTTAATTTTTTATCTTGACAACGGTCGCCGACTTGCCACCGAAACGTAAATTGGTGTTTTTGATTTTTTTTTTGTTTTTTGGTGGGGTTTTCTTTTTTGTTGCAGGCGATCTGCAAGTTCATATGGGTCAATAGGGCTGAACAGGCTCAGTTCGTTATAGTCCGGGACCTGGACCGAAGTGGTCCCATTTTCTAAGAAATTGTAAGGCGAGTAAAAGTTTACTAGGTTTATTTGTTATTAAGAAATGATGTACACGATTTTATTCTTTTTTACGTAATCGCCCTTATGGAAGGTGTATTTTAGGACTAGGTGAGTCCAAAAAGTGACAAATTAGTCCAAGAAAATAGGTCGTGAAATACGAATTTGAGGTTAAAACTTGAATTTTTGATATAAGTTACTTTGAAGAATCTAAAAACGAACTGTAATTTTTTTTTGAATTCACCCCTGGGAAGGGGTGAAAAAAAAATAAAAAAGGTTTTTTTTTAGAAATTTTGAGAAAACGGTAAGTCCTAGAAAAAAAAGTTTTAAATAAAAGTTGTAGAACGTAAAAGTTTTCATAAAAATGATTTTATAACTTATTTTCCTAAAATTGAAATTAACTGAGATACGGTAGCTAGAAGCTAGGGGATAATAACAGCAACTTTAAAAAATCATAAATTATTGAAAAATTTAAAAACTCATAGTTTGTTTTTTAATTTATATAATAAACAACTTAGATACTAGAGAAAAAAATCTCTAGAATTAAGAGCATTCATCATCAGCTGATCAAAGCACGATTTAAGTGCTTCGATGGTAATAAACGAACAACCCACCGCACCGTTTCATAACCACTGGCAACAATGTACGGTCGCTATGCCAACCGCCACAAACAATTATTTCTGACCAGGGTCGGATTTTATTTTTTACATATAAGTTAAAGATAAAATGTACTATCAAATTGGGACTGAAAAAGGCACATTACCACAGTTATTTACAAAAAACCAGTTTAGTGTCTGTCCGGCTTCCCTCATTGCTACAGAAAAAGTTTCAAGCGTTGAAAAGTCTCTTCGTGAAATTGCCGCGGCCTTATCTCTATGTGGTGGACAAGGATATAAAAAAATGCTTTTGCAAAACCAAATGTGTTTCAAAAAAATGCCACTGTATGGCAGCTAATATTCTATGTAACTCTAACGGCCAGTGATGATCGCGTTGTTAAATTTAGCAATGGACTTAACAATTGTTAAAAGTTAACAACGGTTTAGAATGTTTAACGAAACGTCATTGTCAGTGTTATTCAATGATTTAAGTAGGCAATCTGTCAAAATCTGATATTTTGTTAAACATTCTAAACCGTTGTTAACTTTTAACCCTTGCTAAATTAAACAACGCGCTCATCACTCGGCCGTAAATATCATGGAAGTTTGTCATGTTTGAATATATAATAATTCGATTTATAAAATTGACAACGCTGTATCATTTTATAATATTCTATTCAACATAAACAGGGGAAGATCGCTAGTCTCGACGTTAACCAGGTAAAGTCAATATATTTGATTTTCCTACAACCTTAACATTGCTTTTCATGTTAAACTCGAGATTACCCGACTAATATTAACATTAGCCGTAACATATATATTTTTAAAAAAATACATAAAAAAACAAAGCGAAAAAAAAAACAATAAGCTTGAATACAATGAGAATAAAAGTTATTTAAGATTATTTGCAAAAATAACGGTTTTGAACTTTCAAAGTTGATTTTTTAATTAAAATATTATTTTTTTTTTAATTTTTGCTATCACCACCATGAATTCGCCGTAAAAACAAAGAATTTTAAAAAAATGATGATCCATCAATTCATCTATTTTTTATGGCCAAAATAACTTTTATTTATCCTTGGATCTGATGGACTGTCCGGACATCACTCTAATACAGTCTTTCTCAAAGTGGGCGATAACGCCCCCTTGTGGGCGCTGGAAGCTTAGAGGGGGGCGGTAAGGGGCCCAGAAAAGTTGGGGGGCGCTGATGTGATTTAAGGGGGCGATAAGTAATTTGTAACTTCAGTATTTCATATTTTAAAATTTACTGAAATTAAAATACTTCTACTACACCACATCCATTTATTAGTTCATTTTTATATCCTATTTTATTGTATGAATATAAACTAAAAATATAAAATATTTAATATTTTAATGCGTACGCAACGTTATTTAAATCTTAGGATATTTAGTAATAGGTATCAAACACTGAAAAATATTCGCAGTGTCGCAGGTGAGGTCCCCACCTCCGAAGACACCCGTATTAAAAAGAGGTATATCTATTGTTGCGGCCAAGCTCAGCACTTGCCGAATGCGGGAATTTTTTTTTATGTACTTAATCTAATAAAAATATAGAACAAATAAAATTAAAATAAAAAGTTCAATTATAAATTACGTTTGGCGCGAACAAATATTGTACGATTTATTTGTGCAAACCTTTCATAACGATATCATGCTTACCGTTTTTTCATTGCAAGTCGTCTATTTTTCGACTTGTAGATAGACATAACCGTTTTCTGCCACATTTATTTTCCTTATTTTTAGTCCGTCCCATCTTTAAAAATATAAATATTATTCTAATCGGCTAAAAATAGACATGAAAATCGCTCTCGATGCCACCGCGATGGTATCCTATGAGCTTGCTGCGTTGCCAAGATGTATTCATAATCTATGGGCTTTGTTTTTTCTCCCAAAAATTTATTAATTACGGAATTTAAAAATTGTCAAAAAACTGGGGGTTTATTTAAAATTTAGGTATCTTCATAAATTATGGGGAAAATGGTAAACAATGAGAGAAAGTATTAAAAAAATATTATACAATAACAAAAACAAAAAAAATGGTGTCATTCTTTAAAAGAAAATAGCTTGTAAACAGCAGGTATGAATCCTCTTAAAGTTATTAATTATATAAATAATTAAAAAAAAACATAAGTTTTTTATTTTCCAATAATTTATGATTTTTTAAAGTTGCTGTTATCATCCCCTAGCTTCTAGCTACCCTATCTCAGTTAATTTTAATTTTAGAAAAAAAAGTTATAAAATCATTTTTATGTAGAATTTTACGTTCTACAACTTTTATTTAAACCTTTTTTTCTAGGACTTACCGTTTCCTCAAAATTAAAAAAAACACTTTTTTAAGTTTTTTTCACCCCTTCCCGGGGGTAAATTCAAAAAAAATACAGTTCGTTTTTAGATTCTTTTAAGTAACTTATATCAAAAATTCAAGTTTTAACCTCAAATTCGTATTTCACGACCTATTTTCTTGGACTAAATAGTATAAAATATAACTGAATAATGAACAAACCTACAAATGCTTGGTTTAGTGGCGGTTCGTCTTTTCCCTAAGGGCTCAACATACAAAAGCAAAATAACATACATGATACACCATTTTTTTATTTTAGCCAAAATCAGAATATAATTAAAATTATATTATAAGCAAATACAAACCAACTCTATTTTTTGAAATTCTTCTGTTTTTGTCAAAAATAAACTTTTCAATTACTTAATCATTAAAGTTTAAAATGTCACTAATCATTACTTTTTTAATCTTTCTTGACCCATAGCATTTCCAAAAAAACTTTTTATTATTTCTAAAATTAAAAAACGTCTTTCAGTTTCTGATAAAGCCATTGGAATGGTAAGAAATATTTTTAAAACTCGAACTATTTTCTCAAATGCGCTAATTATTGTGTCTTTACTGGTTTAAAAAAAAAGAAAAAACACCCGAACACGACCTGATGCGCAAATGTGCACTATGTTGCCAATTCCACGCTTTACCGTCCACCGGCGGGTTTCTGCGAGACTTGTTTTAAATAGTGGACTTTACATTCACGTTTTTTTTTTTTTTTTAATAAATATAAGTATGAATATATTTTTAATTAATTTACTTATAGTAATTTAAAAATGAAATGTAAACATATATTTTATTTGTGATTTTTTTTTCTGGAAGGGGAGCATCCTAAAGCCCTCCTTTATGTACCGCGGGTGCCGGATTTTTAGATATTTGACCCATTTTTCACCAGGTCCTCCAGCCATGCTTAAATATCAAAACGTCAAATTATTGAATTTCACGGCAAACATCGCAAAGTGCCACGACTGATATTATACAGATTGATAACCATGGGTTATGTCATCCAGGCGAAATCTACAGCCTATTGTAGAATATCAGAAAATTTTATTTCCTATTTTTAATAATTATAAATTAATTTATGCAAAAAATGTTGGCATTTCATTTTAAGTTACACGGTATTTGTAAATATAATAAAAACACTGCCAAAGCAAGGATCTAATGAATGAGTCAAATTAAATATTGTATTCCTTAATGCGGTAATTTGTATAAAGTATACGTTTTATAAAGCACGATATTTATAAAAGAAAGGTAAACAATAGTTTTCTGTTTCACGCATATTTAGACACGGAGCAAAACTTTTTGCTACGTTAAAACATGGACACAATATATTTTTTAAAAATTTTTGATGCGTGATACTGGTTACACTTTGTTATCGCTAGAATAGAAGCTATTTACTAAAATCGTCGGTTAAACGGAAAACAATAAGTTTATACAAAAATTGGGATTAAGAAAAAATGAAAAACCGTCAATATTAGGTTTAATATTTCACTAGAGGGGTTTAGTAGTCAAAAAGGTAGTTGATGAGTTTTTTTTATATGATAGAATATTTAAGCAATCTATTAAATAGTTTAACTACCTTGTAAAAAGAATTGCAGCTAGTGCTGTTAGCCTTAAACCGACAAAATGCTTTATAGTACTTTCATAAGCAGGATAATATAAGTTTAATTTTTTCATTTTTGATTTTGAAAGTGAAATTTTATTCTTCATTTTTTTGCTGAAAACGCAAAACGAATAAAATTTTATATTTGACTTAATGTTACTGTAAGTATTACAACACAAGATCCAATGTTACCAGATCTTAGCTTGTTTTTAACGTTTTTTCCACTTATAGTCACTTAATTATAACTTTCTTATTAATTTTTATTGTTTTAAATGGTTATTGAAATATATTTATATTAATTATTATAAAAGTTTACGAAATTCGTAAATCAGTACTGAAATGCATGTTTATAAACAGCTGGTCCCCACGTATGAACTTACAAAACTAACGAGAGAGGCGCCACTAGTTCTTACGCAGGTTCTCTATATAAAACGACAGATCGCTAGTGATGAGCGAGACCGGTCTTGGTCTTGCGGTCTTGGTCTTGGTCTTGCAGCAAGACCAAGACCGAGACCAAGACCAAGACCGCCTTTTCGCTTGCAAGACCAAGACCAAGACCGGGGTATGCAAGACCAAGACCAAGACCGAGGAGTGCAAGACCGAGACGGTCTTGGTCTTGCGGTCTTGGTCTTGGTCTTGACAAGACCAAGACCGAGACCAAGACCAAGACCGCCTTTTCGCTTGCAAGACCAAGACCAAGACCGGGGTATGCAAGACCAAGACCAAGACCGAGGAGTGCAAGACTACGCAAGACCAAGACCGACCTGCCAGACTCTTGCACTTCTGCAACTTTTTAAAAAATATTATAATATTCAATTTTTATATTCAATATACAGAGGTATTTTATACAGAAATGACAAAAATGTTGGCGAGAACTGCCAAAAAAGACGATTATTTAATGAGTAACAAGTTTCTTTAATAAGATAATAATTAAATGGATCACTTTGTTATTTTATACAGTTCTTTAACAACAATTATAAGTAAATTCAATAACATGTTTTAAAAATAATAGGATTGTGACTCAATGGTCCGACAAAGCACGATATCTCCGAAACCGTTTACGACGGAGAAAAGCTAGGGGTACAAAAGTTATAGAAGCTGAAAATAACTTTCATGTTTCTAATGTTTTTTTTTTAATTAGCTATCTACTGATGCCACTTACAGGGTGGATCAAAAATTTCAAAATCCAAAAAAACATTATTTTTGTTCCACACTGTAAGAAGTGGCACCATTAAATTGCTTCTGAAAACTAGGATATAAATGTAAAAGAGAGAAATTATTTAAAAATATATTTTTTATGTCATATAGGAATAATTTATATATATATATATATATATATATATATATATATATATATATATATATATATATATATATATATATATATATATATATATATATATATATATATATATATATATATATATATATATATATATATGTCCCAAATTGGTGGGGAATGTATGGGGATCTTGGAAACCACGATAGATAGAAAATCGGTTAAATGGGGAAAGTTTTGGACAATTTTGTTAGTAAGCTAATCCCGTTTACTACATGGTTCTATCTATTTAGGTTTTTAAGAAATTTTAAAAAAACCTGAAACATGCATTTTTGAAAATCGGCCATATTTTTTTTATAAGTGAAAATTTTTCAAATCTGTAAAAACTTCTTCAAAGCAACTTTTTTGTAGAATATGACTAAGTAGTCAATTTTTATTTTCTACGTTTCGGCTTTTTAGAATCATCATCAACTTTATTTTTTCATATGGACGCCATATTGGATTTTTCGCAGCCAAATAGTGCTTTTTATTCTGATTTCAACAATGTATAACATGTTATAATTTAGAGTTTAGAACCTCATTTATTTTAAAAAACAAATATTTTCTCAGTTGGCCTTGATTCCGGCGAACGTAATTTTTTTTTGTAAACAATAAAATATTAGTAATTAGCAAAATAGATAAGCTAAACAGATATTTTACAGAAATGGGTTTCGCGACCATAGTTATAACGTTAATACCGTGTTACAACAAAACTACACCTAACAAGTTAATTGAAACAAGTGAAAACAAAAACAATGAAAAGTGGACAAACTAATATGAAGATGTAAAATAACGACCTAAATTCAAAATGTTGTCCATATTTCTCAACATATTAACGATATTTTTAAATAGTCCCAACTACCCTATGAATGGTTAACTAAGGTGGTGAATTCTCTATCCAACATCCCTGGCTGAAGATGTTGGATTTTCTTTAAATGGTTGGTTAACTGTAGCATCTCGTTGTCGATTTTCTTCAACGACTTCTTAGGTCGGGGTTTTTTTAAAACTTTCGAATTTAAGCAAATTTGTAACCAGTTTTTGAAAGTATGTTAGTTTAGGATGTTGCCTTTCAGGAAAATTGTCGAAATACGTTTGCGCAACTTTATTAACATTTCTATTGCTTTGGAAATAACGTTGCAAAATATCAATTTTTTCTTTAAATAATTAATCATTTTACAAAGTTAAATAATTTTTAATAACGTACCCGAGCTAACTTAATAATGACGCTAGATGACATTCGCCGGAATCAAGACCAACTGAGAAAATATTTTTTTTTTAAGTGGATAAGGTTATAAACTCCTAAACTATTACATGTTATACGTTGTTGAAATAAGAATAAAAAGCACTACTTGGCTGCGAAAAAATCCAATAGGGCGCCCATATGAAAAAGTAAAGTTGATGATGATTCATCAACTTTACTTTCATATGGGCGCATTTTTTGTTGTAACACGGTATTAACGTTATAGCTATGTTCCCATTTTTGTAAAATATCTCTTCAGCTTATCTATTTTGCCAAATACTAATATTTTATTGTTTACAAAAAAATGACGTTCCCGGAATCAAGGCAACTGAGAAAATATTTGTTTTTTGAAATAAATGAGGTTATAAACTCATAAATTATAACATGTTATACATTGTTGAAATCAGAATAAAAAGCACTATTTGGCTGCGTAAAAATCCAATATGGCGTCCATATGAAAAAATAAAGTTGATGATGATTCTAAAAAGCCGAAACGTAGAAAATAAAAATTGACTACTTGGTCATATTCTAAAAAAAAAGTTGCTTTGAAGAAGTTTTTACAGATTTGAAAAATTTTCGTTATAAAAAAAATAGGCCGATTTTCGAAAATGCATGTTTTAGGTTTTTTCAAAATTTCTAAAAAAACCTGAATAGATAAAACCATGTAGTAAACGGGATTGGCTTACTAACATAATTGTCCAAAACTTTTTCCATTTAACGATTTTCTATCTATCGTGGTTTCCAAGATCCCCATACATTCCCCACCAATTTGGGACACACTGTATGTATATATATATATATATATATATATATATATATATATATATATATATATATATATATATATATATATATATATATATATATATATATATATATATATATATATATATATATATATATATGGATTTTAAATATCACTTCCGGTTTTGACGTAAAAGGCAAAACAATGCTAAAAGAATAATAATGACGTCATTTTTATCAAAACCAAAAATTATATTTAAAAACTTGTCTTATTGACATTGTTTTTATATGACAGTTTAACAATTTTACAATGTAATATACAGGGTAGTGATTTTTTAATGGATTTTTTAATGGATTATTTGTTATAAATTTTATATTTTAGGTTAAAAGCTAAAAATCAGGGAGTTTTCTTGAGTGGCAGTGGATTCTTCCGAAAATTCTGGAATAGAAAAAAATACATATTTTACGCCCTTTTTTCTATAATTTTTTCATATTCAGTTTTTCACTATAATGAACGGGTTTTGGAGATATTGAGCTTTGTCACAGTATTGAGCCACTTTGTATATGCAGAATGTTTATAAAGTATTTGTACAAACTTTGTACTGCAAATGTTTGACTAATTTAAAGATAAAAAGTTCATATGAACTGAAAAGATTTCTGATTTTTGAATCAGAAACCAATGTTTACATATTAAAATCATTTTCACGAAAATTTCACATCTGGTTGAAATTAAGTTTTTTTCTGCTCACACAGTACATAGTTTTGTATATCTTTTAATTTATATGCCCCTTCAAAGAAAATTTAAATAATTCTTATCACAAAAATGTTTCTATTTGCCACCAAATGTATAAAAACAGGTTGTGTCTCAATTCAACTAAAAATGGAGCATAAATAAATAAACCCCTACATTTAAAATATGTTTTTTAATCAAATAATTCAAACGTACGTGTAAGGTTAAAATTGGCATATTTTATAATTTTAATGCAGAAAATATAGTTTTAATCTTTATTTATTTTTATGTATTAAAAAATATATATTATATTTAATATTACTTAGTTTAAATTATTACTACCAAAAAAAGCAAGACCAGCAAGACTCTTGCAGCAAGACCAAGACCAAGACCAAGACCGGGTGGTGCAAGACCAAGACCAAGACCTTCCTTTGACTTGCAAGACCAAGACCAAGACCAGGCTTGCAAGACCAAGACCAAGACTAGCCCGGTCTTGGTCTTGGTCTTGCTTTGCTCATCACTACAGATCGCGTGAAACGAAGTAAAGAAAAATCGCAAAAAATATAAATACTTACCTACGTTTCGGTGGAAGTCAAAATTTAAGGGCCGCTGCCCTTTAGCCAGGACCTTTTATGTTTAGGAGTCCTTTAAGGACAATTAAACAATTTTTCCAAGTGCCCTAAGAACCTACTCAAAATTGTTCACAAGCCCTTAGACTATTTATGAAACCTGCAACCTGCAGCGGTTTTTACCTCTACAAACCTTTCCCGGATTATTATACTGCTTCTTACTTACCCATGGTACGTTAGTACAGGGATTTTTTATCTTCTTGGTTTTATTAGTACAAGTAAATCTATAATTTATAAAAATAATTTAAAAAAAAACTTGAATGTTACCGTAGGAATTAAATAACCCTAAAATCTTGGACTTCCATTGTCTTTATTTGTTAACTGATATACAACGTTTCGGTTAGTGATGTATCTCCAACCGTTTTCAAGTGATAACTTAGTTATCACTTGAAAACCAACCACTAGTCCAAGATTAAGTTATCACTTGAAAACGGTTGGAGATACATCACTAACCAAAACGCTATGTATCAGTTAACAAATAAAGACAATGGAAGGCCAAGATTTTAGTATTATTGAAACCATAACATTATCTAACACTTTTAAAGAAACGTTACCGTAGGAATATTCTGAAAAGAAATAGAACATATTTTAAAATTAGGAATAAATAAACTAACTTTTCTTTGGTTCGCTTTTGGATATCGCTGTGTGTTATTAAAATATTAATAATGATATTTTTTACTCCTACTTTTTTTAGCGACTGTCTTTGGAATACTCATTATATCCAAAATTTCCCTTTTCTGTACTTAAATTCCCAATTAACTAATACCGGATAGTGGTATTGCAGGTATTTTTTTATATAAAGGTCCTTTTCATTTTCTCCGTTGCTAGAGACAAAAAAATATATATTTTGTTATATTTTTTCATTTAGCATCAGCAGCCAAAGAACAAACGGTCTGGTAAAGAAAATATACAGTAAATCTATAATTTATAATAATAATTAAAAAAAACTAGAATGTTACCGTAAGAATATTCTGAATAGAAATAGAACATCTCCTAAAATTAAAAATAATTAAACTAACTTTTCATTGTTTCGCTTTTGGATATCGCTGTGTATCATTAAAATATTGATAACAGAGCTGTCAAAGTACTCTTAAATAGTACTTCAAGTACAAGTACCAAGTATTCATTAAAATGTACTTGCATTTTCAAGTAAATTAAAAAAGTACTTGAAGTACCATCCAAGTATTTTACTTGAAGTAAATCCAAGTACTTGAAGTAAACCAAAGTACTTGAAGTAAAACAAAGTACTTGAAGTAAAATAAAGTACTTGAAGTAAAACAAATTACTTGAAGTACACCAAAGTACTTGAATTAAACCAAAGTACTTGAAGTACACAAAAGTACTTAAAGTAATTAAAAGTACTTCAAGTAAAACAAGTTATACTTGAGTAGTATTTTTTGTAAGAAAGTTAGAGGGTTTATTCCTCAAAACGGGGTTTTCCAACAACTCCTAAAAGCTTTAAGGACTGAGCGCTACGTCATTGGAAAGTAGTCCAGTCGGTAAAAACTATAGTTAGGAAAACAAGTAGGGTTGCTAAGTGTCCCGTTTTAAGTCGGGATCTTACGCATCCGATGTCCGAAATAATGTAAAATTTCGTATGTAAATTTATGGCAACCGGCCTACAATGCCGTACCCGGGTGAGCGCTTGGGCCTTAAACTACTATAGGAAATATTGGTTTTTCCCAAAATGGGTTTTTTCCCTGTGGTTGCCAACGGGTTGGCGTTGGCACCCGTTGGCATCCGATACATCTGTCAAAAGCGAGTATTTTCATATGGGTGCCTACAGCAGGTTGGCACCCAAAACCTATTCTTGGGAAATAGTTTAATTTCCCATCAACACAAAATCAAGTCAGGACAACCTAACTTCAATTTTGAAGTCGTTTCCATTTTATTAGTGGAAATTTTGTTTAATTATTATTATATATATTATAATAAACGCATTCACAATACGAAATAGTTAGGGAACCGCTCCATCAAACGTCAAATCGCACCCTTCTACTATTAGGTATCTTTCTTTTTTGTCTTCACCAGATCAGAGTACTTATAATTTTCACGTTAACACAAGACCGATTAAAAGAACAAAAAGTCTAATTCTCAGTAATAGTTACATTTGTCTTGCTGTTGGATCCAATTCAAATGAGCGCTGTAATGTAATACAATAGAAACAGCAGCGGTTGGGGATTTCTTTTTAACTTGTTGGTACGATTATCTAAGGCGTGTAAATTCGAGTACTTGGTTAATTTTTTACTTTAAGTACTTTTATTTACTTTAATATTTTTACTTCAGTAATTTTATTTACTTGAAGTACTTTCTTTACTTAAAGTACTTTTTTACTTGAAGTACTTTTTTACTTCAAGTACATCGTAATATAAGTACTTAAATAAATACTTCAAGTAATGTACTTGGTCAAATCAAGTAAAATCCAAATCTTCATAAAACTAATCAAGTACAAGTACAAATACCTCCTAATAAAAAGTACTTGAAGTAAAATATTTGAAGTACAAAAAAGTACTTCAAGTAAAATTTTACTTGAAGTACTTCAAGTTTTTACAGCTCTGATTGATAATGACTTTTTTTACTTCTGCTTTTTTAGCGACTGTCTTTGAAATACTCATTATACCCAAAATTTTCTTTTGTGTACCTAAATTCTCAATTAACTAATACCGAAGAGTGGTATTGCAGATATTTCTTTGTATAAAGGTTCTTTTTATTTTCTTCGTTACTAGAGACAAAAAAAATTACGTTTTGTTGTATTTTTTTATTTAGCATCAGCAGCCAAAGAACAAACAGTCTGGTAAAGAAAGTAGCACCAAATAAATCTAGAACGCTGCGGTCCACTTGCCAACTTACTATATGATTTGATGCGTGCGATTCGATGTTATTTTTACCGTAAATTATAAATAGCATCTTCGATTGGCTATTGGCAGAAATAATTTTTTCCAAATTTAATCATTTTTTTATGGTTTTGCTTGAACGAATAATTACTATTGATTTTATTATTATTTTTTTAAATTATTGATACAAAATTCCAAGCAAAGAAGCCTCTGTAATACATATTCGACGCTAAAAATAAATAAAACGTTTTTATAAATAGTAAAAAATATTATTTTTAGACGCAGACACATTTGTCCCCCAGTTCCGTCACCGCTATATAATGGTAATTACTTAACATTGTCAGTTTTGATTCAATATTTAATAATTTTGCATTTAGTAAAATAAAATTGAAATCATTATACTGGTTTAATAACACTTGTGGGAGAATGTATAAGGGAACGATTGTAAATGCCAAAGAATGAAGTACAGGATGTTAGGAAAATTTAGCGACAATACAGAGAAAAGAAAGCAGTGGATGGTGTCCGACTGAAAAAAATAGAATGACTTAATTATTATTATTTTTTTAATAATACATTTAAAACAGCAAAATTCTTTAAAAAAAACCGTTTTTTTCAGGAAACAAAAAATAATTTGCCTTTGTCTTGCTAAAATAGTGCTTTCCGCCAGATCATCGAAGGTAAACAAGGCTAGCACGGTAAGTTACTAGATGTGTAACCCTGTTTGACCTCCGACCAGTGAGGTGCGGTCGATAAAAAACTACATAGTTTTTTCCGGGAAGTCGTTAAAAGGAACTGTAACTGCTGTATTTCCCTGCGGGGATCAAGAAAAAACTCACCCTGCCATTCAGAGTTTGGTGAAAGTGAAGTTTCTGAATGATTCCTATAACCCTTCTTTTTAGAATCACACGTGGTGACGTTGACCACATGGCGGTATAGAGCACAGGCTCGTGAGGACAAAAGAAGGAACTGAAAGAAACCGGTTATATCTGGATTTTGTTGTTGCATTTCTCGACAACTGATTGTGCATTTGAATAGCTTCCTTAATTGAAATAGTCGGGAGCTTCGATACGGTTTCGAGCCGGACTACTACAAATATGTCTAGCACCTCTCTTAACCCGATTTAACAGGGGTGTAACCAATGCGGAAGGGTTGCTAAGCTTTGGAGGAGTGAGGGCGAGCTGGCGAACGCTTGAGCAAAGCCATCCGGGGGTATAACAGCCACCAATGTGCAAGTCAACCGTTGGTAAATACACTGTGCCAGTGTGACAGATTTCTCTATAATTTGTAGGTCTTGCCTAAATGATATTACACAAAAGCTAAGGAGGTAGTTCAAAGGTATTAGTTATTTGGTAAAGTCCGTGGTGATTCTACCGCAACTTCTAAAAGATTCGGTGAAATGCAGTAAATTTCATGGTTTGGTACTAGAAAATGCTTTTTCTAGTACCAAAACGCACTTTTCGATACTTGGTTTTAGTACGAAAATGAACGGTAAAAAAAGTCCGGTAAAAAAATTACCGCACTAGTTCGGTAAAACTTTTTTTTGGGTTTGTTGATATAAGATTCTTTGTCATAACGTGCTGCCCTGTAGCTTCATTAGATTTTTGCAAAATTTTACCAGGAATCAGATTTCCATCATTTATGTTAGTACTGACAACGTTGCCACCAGTAAACAAAAATGTTAAAAGTCATTTTCAAAGCAGACAATTAATTATTTTGTAGATAACAGGGTAAAAATACGTTAATATTTCAAAACATAAATTTCGAAAGTACAGTATGAAATAAAATATTGTACATTATTCGTCCGAAAAACCTTTACAGTATTCGTTTCGGACTTCCAGACTCTCACACTCTCACTCATACTGTAAAAGTTCATTTTCCGGACTTTAACGTAAATATCTATTACAGAATTGGCAGAAAATGAGTTAAACATTTGAAAACCTGGCACTTTTTGTTTGTGTACTTGGCTGTATGCCCATCTTCGTGGGTTGCTAAAGAAAAAATAGCAATAAAAATATTGCTTGAAAACACCTAGGTTACGCAAAATAAAGAAAATTCCAGGGATTTTTCAATAAATGTCCAAAAATCTGCAAATGCCAGTAAACAGGTAAACACTAATTTTTCCCTTTACCTTTTTTAAATGACAGTATTTGACGTAATTAATTAGGCTATAAGAATATCAACTGTACAAAAACAGATATTTTAAATCCTAAATAGAAGTACACTAAGGCCCGGTTATACAGTGGACGTTCAACCGAAGTACGCTGATTATCGGTTCAACGAAAAAAACTCGTTGTACAAAGCCGGTTCAGACGGTGAACTGTGGTTAATTTTGAACGTCCGAATTTGGGCTTTCAAGATGAGTTCAACTCGTTATGGTAATTTTTAGCCTTACTCTTTTGACAGATCACCTTGTGTCTTAAATATTTTGCTTTTATATTTTTAAAGTTGATACTGATACTCATAAAAATGGATCTTGTATGAAAAGATATGACAGACGACAAGGATTTTGTAGAATAACTTAATAATATTGCACATTCTCGAGCCCCATAAGTATACAGAAATAGACCAGATCATTTGAACATGTTGAATGACAAATAATTTAAGGCCAGATTTAGGTTCAAGACACAAGATTTATTATAGATGAAATTTTTGAACAATTTTCATCTATTACAGACAAGTCAGATTTATATTGTTTAATTACATTTGATTTTAAGTTTAAATGTTCTATTTATTTTTTTTAGAAACCATGCACTAATACCTACTGAAATAGTTATGCATTTACGATTTCTAGCCACTGGAAGTTTTCTGCAAGTGGTTGGAGATTTTGGAGGTATTGACAAGTCAACGGCAAGTCGAAAATATGTATGTTTTAAGAATCAGTTGCCTAATTGAGGCTAAAATTCATAAAAATGCCAAGAACTGAATCTGAAATTCATATTGTGAGACGAGGATTTTTTAGCATTGGAGCCATGGATGGCACGCATAATAAAATTCAATCTCCTGGAGGGGCAGATGCAGAAAATTACAGTAACCGTAACCGTAAATGGGATTTTTTCATACAATGTGTATTTATCATCTGTGATTTATTTTGTCAGTAATGTGTGAGAAAAATGTAAAAATAAACAAAAAGATAAACAAATACAATAATTCAAATACATATTCATAATTATTAAGTTTTTTTTAATAAAATCTTTGATTAGGTCAAAGTGTGCAATTTTCTTCTTCATTTTTTTGTGGACTTTCCAACTGATGGTTCAGGTAAACTTGCAGTGGTACAACACTCAAAATTCTGAACTGGGTTCAACAGTGAACTGCAGTTCAAGAAAACTTGTGTTGAACCATTGTTTGTACAACCGGGCCTAACAAAAATAATTCTGAAAGCAGTTATTCTTTTCACTATGGGTGGTAAGCACCAGCGCACTAAGGCTAATTTTTCAAAATTCGTGGTTAAGAATAAAAAATCCAACTTAATAGTTATGGATTGATTTTATAACAAAAGAATTACCTAAACCCCTAGGTATAATAAACTACCTTCTTTACAATTATTTTGTGATCATCCGTTAAAATATTTCAGTTGAAAGTTGACCTTTCTAGCGAGTGTTTCTTATTGTGATAAAAGTGTTCTCAATTTTATTTTTAAATTAGTGTTTTTTTTTGGGTGCATATTTATAAAAGCTGTTATAAAACATACGACTGATGCTAAGTAAAACCTTTTCTATTTTAAACTCTTAAAATTTAAATAATAGATTTTCTTAAATTCATTTTTTAATATTTTATTGATTTAAATTAACCAAAAACAGATCCTTAACTATTCGCACGTACAAGAAGGAACTTGTTTAGCATACTTTAACTAAAATATTTGATGTACGTTATGCTATATCTGTCCTCTTTGAGATTACACTAAAATTTCCTGCGATATTTTGTGATTTTTACCTTAAATTGATTTAAGATTCCACCGAGTGACAAAAAGCATAAAAAATATATATTTCTTTATAACATTTTTGGGGCAGTAAATAATAAAAATTACATTTTTTAATACAAAATGTTCGTGTCTATTGGTCTATCTGTCTCTTCGTCTTTTTGTATGTCTATCACTTATTACTATTAAAAAAATTGAATTAAAAACAACTTAACTAAAATATGAAAACAGAAATATCGTTTATTTCAGTAAAACGTGATACATTTTACTACAGTATTTAAGGCAGAATATTTTTTAAGCGAAGAAATGAACTTGTAAAATGACTAAAGGACTGCAAAGCTAAATCCTTCCAAGCAAAATGTAACTATTTAATACATATGTATATTAAAAATGGTTTGCATCAACAAGAAATTTAACTGCATTTTAAAATAAATATTCGTCATGGCTAGATTCAGAATTACAATTTTTCCCGTTCCCGTAAAAGACCAACAGCTTCATTTTTTAGTTCTAGCAAAGATAATACTACTACAGTATTATCTTTGGTTCTAGTGAACAGGAGAAAAATACACCAACTTCGCTTAGAGGCACAAATGCAATTTCAATCCAAAGAAAGTTTGGACACGGCAAAAGATATAAAAAAATTGTCTTTACTAATCCAACTTTTTTATTGAAATATAAACAGGCACTAATTAAAGTCCAAAGCGATAGCAAGTAAGGAAATAGTGGAGTTTTTAAAAGTTATTTTAAAATTAGTATGGTTTGTGAGCATTATAAATTATAATTAATAATATTGAATAATTTTAAAAATAATTTTTGATTTTTTAAGGTTGTCAGGGTAAGGCACGGTGCGGCGGCTTAAAATTATTTTTTAAAATAAATTTTATGCATTTATTTTAAATTTAATTCATTATTAGGCCTAAACGAACGGACATTTATTTTTGGACAAAATTTTGATAAAATTCGCCTCAGCAGCAGCGCGCGCGGTTCATGGAAGCAAGGGAAGCAATGTTTTCCCTATAATCATCAACGACCAAAATTTTAGCATCGTAAGTTTTTTGGAAAATAGTATATTATTTTATTTATTTCTTAATGAACCGCAATAGGCTAAATATGAAGAACAATACATTAAAAATTAGTTGAATATAGAATGCTTCCTTCTTTGAAATTTCACCGCATGCACCTGGTAAGCATATTTAGAAAAAAATGCTTAATAAAAAATACAAAATTATTTGACAGATTGAAGCTGCACCATATCTTTTAAAAAATCCTTCGTGGACTGTTTCCAGAGAAAATAAAAACAAGATATTCCATTTGACAAATGTGGTTTCTCTTTTTATTTGGACTTAAATGTCAGACCAAACGTTAAAATAAACTGGAAAATTATTGGTGACCTTATATTACATAAATTAATCGTATCTACCGGGTGACCCAGCGGACATTTAACAGCTGATTACTTCTTTATAGAGTCCGACCGAAACTGGTTTTCTGGCCGAAACCGAAACAGAACATTCGGCCGTGGCTTCAGTTTCGGCCGAAACCGAAACCGAAACTTACGTGGTCAAGTATAAAATTCCTTAAAATACTGAAATTTTGTACATTTTACGCATTATTCTGCATTAATTAGGACATGAAATGGAAACACAGAATATTAATTTTGTTGTAATCATTTATTTTGATTTTATCATTGCCGTTCAAATAGCTCTGTAGCAAAATTTTAATAATTATT
This sequence comes from Listronotus oregonensis, assembly GCA_019359885.1. Classification (NCBI taxonomy): domain Eukaryota; kingdom Metazoa; phylum Arthropoda; class Insecta; order Coleoptera; family Curculionidae; genus Listronotus; species Listronotus oregonensis. Next base: position 22,807 of record JAHBCN010004374.1, read on the forward strand.
ATTTTTATATAAGACGTACCTATCTTATATAAAAATAAATTTTGCTACAGAGCTATTTGAACGGCACACTTGCCGCAAGAAACGAAGTTAGGCGAGCGTGCACGACAACTTCCGAAATCAGTTTCGGTTTCGGCAAAAGTTTCGGTCAATTTTGGCCGAAACCGAAACTGCCGCCAAAACTTGATTTTTGGCCGAAACTCGGCCGAAACCGAATCCGAAACCGAACTTTCGGTCGGACACTACTTCTTTATTTACAAAAATATTATTCTAAAATTGAAAGGGTTTTTATAGCGGATAGTTGCCGTCTTTTATAAATTGATTATTTAGTTACTATTTTTTTTTCAAAGACCATCTTGTATGTTCTTCTTGCCTATCAGATTCGCTTTAAAATTATCTCTTCATCCATGTATCCCAATGCGGCAATTGCTTATAAAATGGCTTTAAAAAAGCTTTAGTAAGCCATGATATGCAGTTAGACCATATTATAGTGTAGTTTGTTGTAATTTCGAAAGAACAGATGATATCTTACAATATGTTTTATATTGTATTTTCCTGGTTGATGTCAGTCGACGGTAACTAGATTTTTCATATTTTGGAGAAAACTTCTGAATCAACTCGCAGTATTTTGAAAAATAAAATAGAAAGCATATTTTTATTCTATAAAATAATCGTTTTTTACCGTTTTTAATAGATTCAATAATCATCATTTATTTGTAACAATGACAGATATTTTTCATTCGGTTATCACACAATAAAAGTTGGTATAACCGCTAAAGCAAATCAATGATGATAATAGTGTAGGCAAAAAAAGCAACATAATTGTTTCATAGAATGGACAAATAATAAAATGCTGTTATATTCTATTTTTTAAAATACTGCGAGTTGCATTAAAAGTTTTCTTTAAATTATGAAAAATCTAGTCACCGTCGACTGACATTAACTAGGACAAAAAATGTAAAACATATTGTAAGATATCATCTGTTTTCTTGAAATCATAGCACACTATACTTTAATATTTTCCAAGCTGCTTATCATAGTCTACTGAAACTTTTTTAAATAAATGCTTTTTTGACGCCATTTTAAAAGCAAGTGTCACTTTGTGATAAATGATTGAAAAGAGAATCTAATATGCAAGAAAAACATACAAGGTTATATTGAAAAAAAAGTTACTGTCTGTTAAACCGGAAGTCGCAAAAATAATTTATTAAGACCTAAAAGATGGTAATTATCCGCTATATAAACCCTCCCAATTTTAAAACAATACCTTTGTAAATAAAAAAGTAATCAGCTGTTACATGTCCGCTGGGTCGGGCGGTAAAAAGGACCCCACACAGTCCTTATGGAAAATGGGGTTCGGGCAATTTTTTTGGAACTTCGCAGATTGATAAAAATTGTCCATGGCACAAAACCCGATAACCCCTCTAATACCCCTAAAATCACCCCCTAAGTCCAGGGGGATGCATTTGATTATTGGTCAATTGCCTTACCGAAATATTTAATATTGTAGTCGAACTTGTAGACACCCACACAGTCACTGGACTTAAGCCCGACATCCCGCAAACATTTAACTGCTCCTTTCCATCCCGACCAAAGCCTGCCATGTGTCTTTTTCCTTTTTACGGGTTGTTAAACCCTTTGATCGTGAATGTGTTGATTATGAAACCGTTTAATTATGAATTTCATTTCACGGCCAGCTAAACGATCACTACCCTTCGAACCCAACAGTTAAACTCCCCATCCCCCCTCCAACTCCACCCTATAACAAAACCTGCCGTGTAAATTTTCCCTGCTTACTTGTTATGAAACCGTTTAATCATAAATTCCATCCCCGACCAGCTAGACGATCACTGTCCAATACCCTTCGACCTCAACAGTTGAACCCCCCACAACACGCTGTACCAAAGCCTTGTCATGTGACTTATCCCTGCTTACGGGATGTAAATCATTAATTAGATCCTATGGGTTTTTGTGCATTAACCTGTACGCAGAAAAAAAATCACATGACAGGCTTTGGAACAGTGTGGGGTGGGGGTGAAGCTGTTGAGTTCGAAGGGTATTGAGTAGTGATCCTTTAGCTGACCGGGGGTGAAATTTATAATTAAACGGTTTCGCAAACAGTAAGCAGGGAAAAGTTACATGACAGGCTTTGGTGTGGGGTGGAGTTGGGAAGGGGTGAGGATGGTTATATTGTTGGGGTCGAAGGGTATTGGGCTGTGAACGTTTAGGTCGGTGTGTTACGGATTTCACAATCAAAGGGTTTTAAACCGTTAACAGGAAAAAGTCACATGGGTTTTGGTATTTATTTATTCGTGTCAGAAGCATCATCAAGGTACATATTTTAGTGTGTACATTACACAGACAATACCTACTTACAAATACAGACATAAATTTGTAGATATAAAAAACTATGTAAAGACCACAGTACAACAACTATAAAAATAAAAAATACATAACATAATTTAGGACTACAGCTAAACATTTCTTGCCCAGAAACGGGCGACGTCGATTGCATTTGGCTTTGCTGCCATGAGGTCCTCTAGGGTGCATTGGGCTCGGCACATTGGACAGGTGTACATATGTAGCGTGGTTTGTAGTACTCCGCATTCGCAGAGGTTAGAGTCTACAGGGTAACCCCATTTATTAAGGGTATCTCTCGATCTTGCAGTGCCCGTACGTAGCCTGTTCAGTGCCTTCCAGGTTTCCCAACTCTCATCGCAGCCTGGTGCCAGTTCTTCTTCCGACTCCATCCAGTATTGATTTGCGGTCTTCCTCCAAAGATTCACTCTGGTCTTAGGTTCTTCATAATCTTCTGTCGATCTTAGGAAACTTCGCCTCGATTTTAATCTCTGATGGGCCGGTTCTACGCCGTAGAGGGGGTGGCGTTCCGATTCTGCTAATTTAAGTCGTTCTTTAAATGCTGCTGCCTCTCTGCGAACAACAGGAGGGGCAATGTCAGTTAGATGGTGGATCTTATGCAAAGGTACGGGCTTCAGGCATCCGGTGATAATTCTGTTTGTCTCGTTAAGGGCGACTTCAACTTGCCTTGCGTGCACTGATTTATACCAAACCGGACACGCATACTCGCCGGCAGAATGACAGAGGGCGAGTGCTGAGGTTTTGAGAACCCTGGGTTTGGCTCCCCAACAAGACCTTGTCAGCTTACGAATAATATTATTTATTCCGCTAACTTTTAGTTTGGTGTTGAGGCAGTGCCGTTTATATGTTAGGGCCCTATCTTGTGTTACGCCCAGGTATTTGAGGTTAGGGCAATGCGCTAGTAGTACCCCTTTCCAGTCGATCTGTAGTTTTCTGTTGGTCTGCTTTTTTTAAAGGTAAAAGGCGCACGTTTGTGTTTTCGTTGGATTGTGCTTCAGCTGGTTACTTCGGCAGTAGAGATCTAGCCCTACTAGGGTTTTGGTCAAAGGTGGAAAAGTTAAGGGGGGAGGGGAGTAGTTGAAAGTTTGGGAGATATCAGGCTTAAGTCCAGTGACAGTGTATGTGGCTCTAAGTTCGATTACAGTATTAAATATTACTGTGAGGCAATTGACCAGTAATCAGTCAAATCCGCTGATCTTCAGAGTGATCCATAACACTCCTAAAAGTAAAGAAGATGGACTTTACTTTTAGGAGTGATTTTAGGGGTGTTGGAGTGGGTGGTCCCGGGTTTTGTGCCTCTGTAGACTTTTAATCAGCGAGTTAAGAACTATTAATTTACGAACTTTGAAAAAAATTGGCAGAAACCCATTTTTCGTAAGGATTGTGCGGTATCCTATTACACATTTTTTTATGGAAATTTGAAAAGTTTTTAGGAACAAATCTTAAAATTTTTATTAGGGCAGAGAAATAGAAATTTTTTAAAGGTATCAAAATAATTATTAATAACCACTTACAAAGGTATTAATATGGATTATTGCAAAAGTTTTCCTTTCCCATAGTCCATATTAAACACTTCGAGATATCTGATTAGTAGGGAACCCCACCGGCCAGCCGGCTCCTGGTAAACCAAAACACAAGAAGTTGATGGCAGTCACCTGCACGCGCTTATCGAACGAGACTGCCTAAGGCTTAAACCCGACTGTTCTTCTCGCGACACAGTTTCGTTTTTTTTTGTTTGTGAGATTAATTGAGTGTGTCAATTAGGTTGTTTAAAGAAGATATTCAGAAACAGTTTTGGGAGTATTTTATATTAAAAGGTATTTACGACATTCATCATAATATGACAATTACTATTTAATTTTTTGTCTTTCTGTAACAACGTAATATTATTGATGTTAAAAAGATTATTTGATAAACAAAACATTTTAAATAAATAAATAAAAATATTACTTAAGGAGAGCGATTGTCGTATACTTTTTTTATTACTCTTTTTGAACCAGTAGCATTTGGTTTTTAAACCTAGTAACCTACCTCGGTTTAAACGCAAAATATACTATATCTATTAAATAAAGACGAAGTTACACAAATATATGTATATATTATGAAGTGTAAGAATTTTAAATATCTCCAACATTTTTTGATAGATCCTTTAAAGACTGGATATTTCATGTTTATTTTAATACAAATACAGACGAAAACACTTTTTGTAGCTCACTGTTAGACAGTAGAACGTATTTTTTTTTTTAATCGGACGATCCATCTAATGGCGCGTTCAGTTCTTATTAAGATTTTATTAAACTTTAATTTTTTTATTAAAAAAAGACCATGTATTAAACTTGCTCTAAAAAACTAATACCAGTCTAAAAACATGTCGACCATCCCCCTTTCTTTTCTCAACACTTTTCTTACAAAATTATTTTATTTTTTGTTTGAACCCTTGTGTGGTTTACAAATGTTTCCAGAATTAAAAAAAATATAAGAAAATGCAATAAAAAATAGATGAAAAAGTATCTTTTGAAGGCCTGTAGATTAAGCTTATAAAAGAAGTAACATTAGAAGTACTTTTATTTGTTATATTTTTTAGATCCGAAAAAACTTTTTTTAGGATTTGTTGATATAAAATCGTCTCACTGCCATATATATCTAATATACTTTCATTTCATCAATTTTAGCAAAAATGTTTGAAAAATAACACTAATTTTCATCTGACCCAACATCTGACAATGTAAATTTTATGTCAGCACTGACAATGTTTCCACCAGTAAACAAAAATCTAAACTTTGTTTCAAAAGCAGACAATTATTTATTTTGTAAATATAGGAAGCAGGTTAAAAATATGTCATTATTTTAAAACATTCTACAGTACAGTATAAAATGAAATATTGTATTATTCGTATTTCATACCCCCTTTAATTAAGTTTTAACAAAGATATGAAACACATTTTTTTATATTAACTAAATTATTTATTTGATTTTCAAATGGTTACAATGCAAATACAATATATTTATTTATTATGGATTTTTAATAGAAGAGTAGGTACATTTTTAATCATTAATTACTTTTACATTTACATTTTTTAGTATTCTTTTAATTATACATATTATTCGATTATTCTTTTTTATTTATTTAAATTATATTTTTATAATTAAATAATGTCTAACAACTTTAAAAGTAATTTTAAAACAAATAAATAAAAACTTTTAAAGTACTAATGAGATACTTGAGCTTGCATGCTCTGTACTAGTTGCTCGGTTCTGGCTTCAGTCTTTGATAGAGCTATGGTTAAATCGCTATCGACGGCAAGGCGATTTCGCTGTTTAGTTTTTATTAAAACTAAAGCTGAAAAACCTGTCACGCATAAATATGTGGACGAAAATGGAATAAGTATTTTCAAAGCAAGAGAAGCAACTTTCGGATTAACAAGGAATCGTTTGATCCAAAATTCTCTAATGTCAAGAGATCACAGTCTTCTTTCATGGTCGATTCAGCCTTTATTTCTAGAAATTCTTTTTGAATTTCTTCAGGTGATTGTAAAACATCGACAACAAATGGGTTTTTAGTCATGTGCCATATTGGTGACTCGGAATTAACATCTCGATAGTATCGGTGAAAGTCGTTTTCCAACGCTTGTGAATGAGTTTCTATTTTAGAATTTAAATGTTTATCCATATTTTGATTATTAATTGCTTCGCATAGCCGTGAAAAAGAAAATACATTTTCAGCAGATACTTATTTTTTCAAGGTTAAAGCTTTGATATAAAACCTTGGATATGATCATAGTTACTAATCAGTAGTGCCATTCTGCCCTGAAGGTTCAGGTTTAGCCAATTTAGGGCTTCAAATATATCAGCCAAATAGGCTAGCTTTTACTGATATTTTTCATTTTTGAATAGTTGCATAAAATGATTATTTTCTTTGAATTCAAAAAAGAGGATGACCTCTTCTCTTAATTGATAAAGGCGAGCTAACATGTTGCCTTTTGATAATCAGCGCACTTCTGTGTGGAATAGAAAGATCTTGTGATCAGAATTAAGGTCCTTACAAAGTAAAGTAAATAACCGACTATAGCAGCGATTGAATGGCAATTCGGAACAGTTAAATAACGCGTAGGTAAGCGTTAATTAGATTTTTTTCGGAAATGCAAACGTACCTAATACGCCCCCCCTGACATTTTTCTACGCCCCCCTAGAAGGGCGTTTCACCCCTGATTGGAAAGTCCTGCTTTACAGCATTCGTTTCAAAATTCCATCACTCATCTTACTCATACTATAAAAGTTCATTTTTTGGACTTATAACGTAAATATCTACATGTTACAATTTGAAAAAACTCTAATAACAATTTTGTTTTTACTGCCACAGCTTGCCTTTGTTTACTTTGTAACTTTTTCAGTTTCTAAGATCTCCACTTTTAAACATAACTTTGAATTGAGTTTAATGGGTCTATCATTTACGTTTCGCTAATTTATCTTGCAAAATTTAAATTTCGTTTAATTTCACCTTTATTATATGTTTCCTAGTGCTTGCATTCTTGAATACCTTTGTTGGAATTATTATATGCAGTGCATTCTTAATGACTTAAGCTTTTACAATAATATGTTTATATGAATTACCGAACAAAAACTATCTCAAGGTTGGTTTCGTGGTTTTGATACGCGAGCCATGCTTAGCGGTGGCTTTAAGTAAACTGTTAAGTGCAAGTGGCCAATATATAACTGACTGATTTGAATTGCAAGCCATTTTTGATACAGCCATATCAGTAGGTGGCGCCGTAGTGATTGTTTAAAGCACATGTGTACAATTCATCATGGAGCGCTACACGATCCCACAACGCGTCCTTAATTGTTAAAACGTTTTACTTAAATAATGAGTCGAATATTGCAACTATTCGGTCGAAATAATGTGCCCAGTGTCAACACCATTCGTCAGTTGGTGCGCAAATTTGAACAAACAGGTGAGGTTAAAGACTTGCCAAGGTCGGGCCGTGTTCGAACTGTTCGTACTCCGGAATATATCGAGAGAGTTCGAGAAAGTGTAGTGGAGCGCCCTGAGACATCTACCAGACATCGTTCTCAAGAACTGGGTATTCGTCGCACATCATTAGGCACTATTTTACATACTATAACTACAGCCTAGAGACCACAAAAGTCGCCGACAATACAGTCATGCAATATTGCAGCTTAATACCCAAAATAACGATTTTTACCGACAAATGATAATGAGCGATGAAGCCCACTTCGATATGAACGGATTTGTTAATAAGCAGAATTGTCGTATCTGGGCATTAGAGACCCCCGTGTCATCCATCAACGACCACTACATCCTCGTCGAGTCACAGTTTGGTACGGTGTTTGGTATGGAGGTCTCATTGGACCTTACGTTTTTGAAGACAATGCAGGTAATTCTCTTACTGTCACTGGCGAGCGATACCGTGATATGCTGCAAAACTTTCTGGCTCCTCAAATCCAACAATTTAACCTGCAAAACATGTGGTTCTAGCAGGACGGAGCAACTTGTCACACAGCTAGGGAAACAATGAATCTTTTACGAACAATATTTCCGGGACGTTTAATTTCTCGATTTGGTGATGTCAGCTGGCCACCAAGGTCACCGGATTTAACGGATCCTAACTTCTTTTTATGGGGATTTTTGAAAAATAAGGTTTATGCCAACAAACCAAATACTGTAGATCAGCTGAAGAACAATATTACAGAAGCCATTGAAAATATTCCTCCTGAAACCTACCAAAAAGTGATGGAAAATGTAGTCAAGAGGCCTCAGGTTTGCGCGGTTTCTAGAGGCGGACATTTGTCTTATATTATTTTTCATACATAATTTCTAAGTTTCAATAAAAGATTAAAATAAAAAAAAATGAACATATTTTATTTCATTTCACAAATATTCAGGAAACAAACCAGTCAGTTACATATCGGCCACCCTGTATATACGTACGTAAACATGTCATATTATATATTATGCAGATATACGAAAAATTGATCAAACTAGTTAAGTGTATATTATTTTTTTTAAATTATACTTCATTAAATGGTAATAGACAGAATCAAACAGGGGACCACAATGAATAATATGTTACTAATGTTTAAATATATGAGCACAGGCGTTAATAGTTTGCTTTAGTGTTTTTAAAAAGTCTCCAGAATAGATTAAAATAAGTTACATTTTTTTTTATAATAATATGCAGGGGCTTGTAAAGAGCAGTAAGGAATATGTTTAATTATTAATTAAGAAATAATTTTAGTAATAATAGGTATAAAGTGTTGGTCTTTAAACTCAAATTTTTTTTTGTTTTTAAAGTTTGCTTATACTAAAAAAGCTGTTTTCATTTTAATTATTTTTAAATTCTGGCCTAGAAGCAAAAATGTTTAATTAATAAATAAAATCAACTAAGTCATTATCACAATCATTTTTTGTTAATAAAACAAAAACAATTTTTTATACTAGTAACAATTACACTCTATATTCTGTATCCTTATTGAAACCTAAATAAGAGGAATATTAAAACATTAACGGTGATCTTAATTTAATCATTAAAGCTTATTTTATATAAACCATGAGAAATTACAATTTATTAGCGAAATGCACCAATTTTATTACTTTTATGATATTTATTGTATAAGCCTCTAATTATCTTTTTATTTCCTGCAACAGAGCTTTTTTTGTATTTTGTTAGTAGTAATTAAATACAAAACTAAATACGAGGCATATGTAGGGGAAGAGGGGCAATTCAAAATACAAATAAAGTTATTCATATGTGTCGATGATTATGCTTGCAGGTAGGCATATCTTTATTTATGTGTGAAATCATAGTTTTTAGAGATAAGATTTAATTGTTAGATTTAATTTGGCATGAGAGGGCAAGACGAGGTACCCCATCTTCCGGCATTAAACTAGTTTTAAAGTTAATTTTGCTATGTTAATAAAATTGTTATAATTTGTAAGAGACTATTGATGTCCTTTTTTATGTAGAATGGTGAAACATCCATTAGTGCCGAAAGTAGTGATGGGATAATTCGAATTAAAAATAATCGATAATCCGATTATTGAAATAATCGCTATCATGCGATTATTCAGATTTAATATGAATTACGAAAAATAACCTGATTTCACAGAATTGATTACGCGTCGCGAAAAAAAAATAATAACATGTAATAACGAATAAGATTTAATTTTTTAATAGTAAAGTATATATTTATGTAAATAGAGAGTACAACTTAATTAAAAAAAAAGGTAATTTCTTACTCACCGGGCCCACTGCCGACTTTATTAAAATTTTGTATACAGGGGTTTTTGGGGCGCTTACCACGAATCTGTAGTCATATTTTGTCGGACTCTGCTAGTTTTTGAGATATAACGCCCCACTCGAACCTAACCTCACATCTGCACAAACTCCTAAAATTCCTCCTTTTTAAATCTGATTACACCCAAAATGGAAAATTTTATGGTAATATACCTATTATCTTATACGAGAAAATTTTCTTCCGTTGACGAATTATTAAGGGGATCCCGGACTTTTTTGACAAACTGTATATGATATTTAGTGTTTGTGTTTAGTTACATCGGAATCGAGTTAAATATTCATTCAGAAATCAAGAATTTAAAATTCAAACGATTAAAAAATTAAAATAATTATATAATTCGAATTATCAATTAATCCAATTATTGAAATCATTCATAATTCAATAATTCGATTCTAAAAATAATCCGATTATACCCATCACTAGCCGAAAGCACTTAATTGTCATCTGCAATACCACCCCTAAGCCTGGTTGTTCTATACAGTTGGTCTGATAACACTGAAAGAAACATACCACCAGGAACTTGACAAAAATCAACATTGTCTATAGCCTGTCATCTGCAAATAATTTCATTTCCAGTAACCCGCAATTTTTTTCGCGATATAAGAAAGTAAGGAAAAACCGCTGTTATAAGTTATAACTTCTTCGCCCTATAAAAAAGCATCGGAAATGATGATTTAAAAAAAAGAAACTGCCAGAGAAAGATAAGCAATAGGGCAACCAAAGGAAACTAAAAAAACTGTGATTAATAGAAAATAAGGGCCCCAAAAGTAAAAAGTAACAATGGTTAGTTTATCAATGGGGAATAGCGGGAGTGAAATTGAAAACACACTATGTTTAATTTGTAAAGGTTGTTATTTAAAGTCTGGTCTGCATATTCTGCATGCAGCAAATGTGGTCTCTGTAGTTGTGCTAAAATAGATTCTACTTTTTTGTTTATCTTCTATCTAATTACGTTACATATGTTCTTAGTTGGGCTTAATTAATAAACAATGTTTACCAAAGATGATTAATAAAAAACCTAATATAGATTCGAAAGCGTTAGTTTTATTGAGCTTCAAACGTTAAGTAGCCTCTCTTGCCTCTCTCTCCCCTACATTAGCAATAACATTATTTGTTTAAACTTTTCCCAAGATTATTTTTTTTAAAGGTTTTTTTTTTCAATAACCGTACAGTGTGTCCCAACAAATGTTTCATAATTTAAAGATATATGGCATCTTCTTTACCCAAGAAATTAATGTGGCCATAATCTGACTATAAATTAACTTACGTGTGTATTATTGTGACAATACGCTGGTATTTTGTATAATAAACAAATTTTATAACGTCCAATTGCACCAATATATTAACCTTAAATTCTTTGTTAATCAATCTTCAACTAAAGGTGAAATTAAACGCCTAAATCGTGCAGGCATTTAATAAAAGCGAACTTTGAAAATTAAAAGTGTTTCTGCATATTAATTATAGAAATTAGGTTAAGTAGCATTCTATGTATATTATGTTGCTATTATTAATAGATAAATTAAAAATATAATAAAATAAAGTAAAACTTATAATTTAAAGCCGTAGGCTTTTTATTTACACAAATATACCCCATATACAATATGTACATATATACAGAGTGATTCACAAAACACATGCCATCATCTTATGGAAGATTCCTTTTTCAAAAATAAGACAAAAATGTTTCATAAACGTAGGTCCAAAGCGGTCCAATTTTTAAGATACAGGGTGATGTGAAAGAAAAACTTTCCAGAGTTAGAATTTTCCTTTTTTAATTTGGGATTTTTGGTTTAATTGAAACTTGTCATAGTTAAAACATTGTTGAAAGACACCTTCTAAAGATAAACTTTTGTTATTATTATCAACCAGTGGCGTAGCTCCTGGAAATTTTGTTCATTTTTTACCATTATTTTATCGTAACCTTTTTGGTATTAGTAATTTTGATAATTTGGTACATTACTATAATTTTTTGCTTGCTTTTACAAAAAAAAATAAGTGCCCTCAAATTTACTCGATAAACTTAACCACTTTCAATATTCTTATTTTAAACTTGCGTGTTACGGCAAGCGTAACACTTAAAGTCAATTTTATATTTACAAAAAATTTCTAAAGTTACCTACCCCTTGCTCAAATACATACATGTAATCCCCCTTTAATTGATTTCTTGTAAAAATTGAAATTGTTTATTAATTTTAAATATTAACCTTTTATTCGTATTATCAAGTTTAAAATTCGAATATCTCGAAAGCCGTTAAGTTTATCAAGTTAATTCAAGAGCACCTTTTTTATGTTATACTAAACAAATAATAAGAATCATGTAGCCAATTATTAATAATATTAATAATAAAAAAGTTATAAAGAAATATTTGGAAAAAATTAATTAAAAAAATATCATCAGAAAATGTGAAAATTGAAAAACCCGATATAAAAATAAAAGAAAATTCAATACTCTAAGACTTTTTCTTTTACATCCTGTATCTTTGGATCTATGTTTATATAAATTTCAAACTACCCATAGAACACAAAACACGCATAAAAGAAATATTAAACAAAGCACATTCCTTTCTTTATAAGCTCCTAGTAATAACTCATTGGGGAACAAATTTACACAGGGTGTCCCAACTCTTTTTATACCCTGAATATATCTGCTCCTGTACATGACAAAAAACCTATAATTGTAGTTTTATTTGATTTACTTATGTAATAATTAAAAAGCTATTAAAAAATAAAAATATAATATCATATAGTAAATGTTTAAACTGTTGACCGTTTTTTAGTACTATTTTCTGTCATAGTTATTTTAAAATATTTTTTTAATGTCAGAGTGACCAGTTTGGTTCCTTTATTAGTTACTTAATTATCTCAAAAACCAGCAATAATTTATGTATAGTGTATTTGACTTTTTAATGTAAAAAGTAAGAAAAAAACGTACTTATCAATGAAAACTTTGCTTTTAAGATGCCCTGTATATTTACCAATACTGTTAATAAAAAAAGTGTTACCAAACACACATTTTTTATTTTAAGTTTTTTTCTGTGTCATGTACAGGGGCAGAGATATTTAGTGTATAAATAGGGTTGGGACACCCTGAACGGTTATTGAAATAAATTTTAACCTTAAAAAAAATAAAATTGTATTGGTAAAAACTTAAACAAATTTAATTTTTAATGTAAGAGAGAGAGGGGCAAGACGGGCTACTTAACGTTTAAAGCTCAATAAAACTAACTTTTTCAAATCTATATTAGGTTTTTTATTAATCATCTTTGGTAAACATTGTTTATTTACTAAGCTCAACTAAGAACATATGTAACGTAATTAGATAGAAGATAAACAAAAAAGTAGAATAGTCTGATCTCCCCATTTTTGCTGACAACATTCGCAAGTCATCTATTTCAGCACAACTACAGCTGATATTTGCTGCATGCAGAATATGCAGACCTGACTTCAAATAACAACCTTCACAAATTAAACATAGTGTGTTTTCAACTTTACTCCCGCTGTTCTCCATTGATAAGCTAACCATTGTTACTTATTACTTTTTGGTCACTCATTTTCTATTAACCACAGATTTTTTTAGTTTTTTTTGGTTGTCCCTATTTCTTATCTATCTATATTAGCTTATCTTTCTCTGGCAGTTTTTTTTTAATCGTCATTTCCAATTCTTTTTTATAGGGCGAAGAAGTTATAACAGCGGTTTTTCCTTACTTTCTTATACTGCAAAAAAATTGCGTGTTACTGGAAATGACATTATTTGCAGAGGACAAGCTATAGAAAATGTTGATTTTTGTGAAGTACCTGGTGGTATGCTTATTTCAGTGTTATCAGACCAACTGTATAGAACAACCAGGGGTGGTATTGCAGATGGCAATGAAGTGCTATCGGCACTAATGGATGTTTCACCATTCTACATAAAAAGAAACATTAATAGTCTCTTACAAATTATTACATTTTTACTAACATAGCAAAATATACTTTAAAACTAGTTTAATGCTGGCAAAATGGGGTACCCCGTCTTGCCCCCTTATGCCAAATTGAATCAAAAAATTAAATCTTATCTCTAAAAACATTTTCTCACACATAAATAAAGAAATGCCTACCTGCAAGCATAATTATCGACACATATGAATACCTTTATTTGTTTTTTGAATTGTCTTTTTTTCCCTAAATATGCCTCGTATGTAGTTTTGTATTTAATTACTGCTAACAAAATACAAAAAAAAGCTCCGCTGCAGGGAATAAAAAGATAATTAGGTTTATACACTAAATATCATAAAAGTAATAAAATTGGTGCATTTCGCTAATAAATTGTAATTTCTCATGGTTTATATAAAATAAGCTTTAATAATTAAATTAATATCACCATTAATGTTTTAATATTCCTCTTTTTTAGGTTACAGTAAGGAGACATAATATAAAGTGTAATTGTTACTCGTATAAAAAATTGTTTTTTTTATTAACAAAAAATGATTGTGATGATGACTTAGTGATTTTTATATATTTATTAAACATTTCTGCTTCTAGGCCAGAATTTAAAAATAATTAAAATGAAAACAGCGATATTTTTTTCAGTTAGAGCAAACTTTAAAAACGAGAAAAATTTGAATTCAAAGACCAACACTTTATACATATTAATCCTAAAATTATTTCTTTATTAATAATTTAACATATACCTGGCTGCTCTCTACAAGATCTTGCATATTATTATAAAAAAATGTGACTTGATCTAATTTATTCTGGAGACTTTTTAAAAACGACTAGGAATCAATTAAAGTAAACTATTACCGCCCGGGCTGATATATTAATCATTAGTAACATTATTTATTGTGGTTCACTGTTTGATTGTGTCTATTACCATGTAATGTAGTATAATTAATAAAATAATATACATTTAACTAGTTTGACAAATTTTTTCGTATATGTGCATATATAATATGACATGTTGACGTACGTGACGTGCACCAACAGTTTACTTCAAAGAACCACAGCATGGCTTGCGTATCAAAACCACAAAACTAACCTTGAGATAGTTTTTGTTCGGTAATTCATATAAACATATTTTTAGTAAAAGCTTAAGTCATAAGAATGCAAAGCAAAATTCCAACAAAGGTATTTAGGAACTCTAGCACTAGGAAAAATATAATAAAACTGAATTTAAGAGAAATGCAAATTTTACAAGATAATGCAAATTAGCGAAACGTAAATGATAGACCCATTTAATTCAAAAAATAAACTACACAAAACGAAAAAGGAGCCACTACTTCATAAGCTTATATTCGAGATAGTTTTGTAATTGAACGAAAATATTATTTTACGATCACAATGTATAGATTTCAGCCTTACTCGTACAGTGTAAACAACATTTTCTTTTGTGTTGTTATCCTCAGAAAAAAAATTAAACATTTTAATGTTAAGAATTCCTTTTCAGGGCATATTAAATTTGCGTCTGTTTTTATCAGTCTTAGTTTAAATTTTACAGTGAAAACATGAATATTGATGTGCTAGGTACATAGAAGAATACGCCGTAGAGTGTACATAAATGAAATTGAAATCGCTAGGGCCGTAACGTTAATTCAGGAAGGTTATTCCAGAAGAAGAGTCGCAGAAATTCTGAATGTGAGTCGGGCCGCTATAAACAGAGCATGGACTCGGTATTTAATTTATGGCATTATCAGAAGAAGGCCCTATCCTCAACGTCAAAGTCTGTGGGCGATTAGGGAACGCACCAATACTGCACGAGCGCTTCAAAATCAGTTAGCAGCCACAACGGGGACCAGAATTTCTGATCAAACAGTATGTAATAGACTTCATCAATCTTAGTTGCGTGCTAGAAGGCCGGTTACAGTGCCTCGTTTAACAGCAGAGCATCGAAGACCTCGAAGAATTTTTGCCGAAGCACATCGTCATCGGACAATACCAAAATGGAGTAATGTTTTGTTTACGGATGAGTCCAGATTCTGTTTACATCACAACGATGGACGAGTTCGGGTATGGCGGTGAACGGTATTTGGACTCAGCTGTGCAAGAAACTGTTCGGTTTGGCGGAGGGTCTATTATGGTATGGGCTGGTATATGTTTAAATGGACACCGACTTAGTGGTTATTGGAAACGGTTCCTTAACGGCATAACGTTACTTAGAAGAAATTTTAACACCACACGTGATTCCTTTTGCGGATAATGTGGGAGCAGATTTCATTTTACAACATAATAATGCTAGGCCACACTTGGCTAGGATAACAACAACTTCTTTAAATGACCATAATATTGAAGTTATGGAATGGCCGGCTAACAGTCCAGATCTCAATCCCATCGAACATTGGGACGAAGGTTATTGGAGCGGCAGCCTATACAAACCATCCACCAAAGTGAAGAAATTCTTATTCAAGAATGGGAACAACTACCCCAGGAGTTGATCAGAAACTTCATTGAGAGTATGCTCAGTCGTTGTGCTGAAGTTATCAGAGCCAGAGAAGGGCATACTCACTACTAAGAATAGTTTTAACATATTGCCTTATTTAAAGTTAAAAAAAAATAAAATCAATATTTATTGACTTATTGCAATTTGATTTTTTTTTCCTAAATAACACATCCGACAGGTTTAAGACATTTACAATTTTAACAGTAGTCTTTCACAAATAAAGGAGAAAACGATAACTTTTTCAAAAAACTATTACACAAAAAATTATTTAAATTTTTTCAAGTGGCTCCTTTTTCGTTTTGAGTAGTTTAGTTAAGTTTAAAAGTGGAGATCTTAGAAACTGCAAAACTTACAAAGTCAATAAATGCAAACTTTGGCAGTAAAAACAAAATTGCTATAATGTTATGAGTGAGATGAGTAATGGAATTTCAAAACGAATACTGTAAAGATTTTTTGGACGAATAATGTAAAATATTTTATTTTATACTGTACTGTCGAATGTTTTAAAATAATAACCTATTTTTTAACCTGCTTCGTATATCTACAAAATAATTAATTGTCTTCTTTGGAAACAAATTTTAAGATTTTTGTTTACTGCTTGAAACATTGCCAGTACTGACATAAAATTTAAATTTGTCGAAACGGTTGCGTTGATATATCCAGAAAAGGCAACTGTCCTGTTTCGATTTATGTTAAGGTGAAAAGTAGTGTCAGATGAAAATTAGTGTTATTTTTAAATCATTTTTGGTAAAATTGACAAAATAACCATATTTGACTCACATAATAAATATGTTTTACTTTTTTAATAAGATAACTATTTGTAGCCAAATCCCATTTTATTAAATTTTAAAATACCACACAAAGTTATAGTAAAACAAAAAAAAACTTAAAATTACAATCACTTGCCTAAACACATTACATCCATAGCATCAGCAGCTTCAAAAAAGCTTGGATTTTTCTTTCTAGCTAAAAATTATTTTTCCCCTTCTAATCTGTATACTTTGTATGGATCCCAAATCAGATTCTCTTTAGAACATTGTTCTTATGTCTGGGCAATGGCGTATCCAACAACGCATTCTTGATTTCATTTTTTATTAATGGTCCCACGCTTACAGGAAAACATTCTTTTTGGCCCACCGACGGGCTGTAGGAGATCTGTGACTTTATCAGAGATTTTCACGACTTCTGCTACAAGGAGTTGGCCAGTATAATTCGTCCTTTGGCAGCTCTCAACAGAGCAACAGGTAATGCCGCTAAGATAAAAATATCAAATGATGTTAATGTTCATTTACATTAACATAATAGGCACACCGAATTTATTTTATTGTCTATATCAAAGAATCTAGACATTTATTTGGTAATTAAAAAAAATTAATGCAGAACATTTCTAAAAGGCTGATCTAATTAAGAAATTCTAATTTTGGTTGCCCCTTTTGGGTCATCCTAAATGTTTAAAAGTATATTATTATATGTTTTCCAGCCCTACAACTATTGTTAAACATTTTTTTTATCGTTTATCGTTTGAATGCTAATGATGACATATACCAAAGCACTGAATTCAGGATTTTAAAGGTATTTTTAAGTTATGAAAAATTTAGAAGGGAATTGTTTTATCGCAGTAAAAAAATACGTGATTCAAGTGGGCAAAATTAGTAAATTTAATTTGAAATTCAAATTAACTGCTCTATAATTGATTTAAATTTACCAATAAGTAAATGGAAACATTTTTTACGGTCATGTGGAACGGATTTTCGCGAAAGTTGTATTGAACTATATTCCTAAAATTATAACACTAGAGGAAGGAATTTGTAAAGCAATACGCCAACCTCTCATATAACTACATAAAGTGTTTTATTAAATAAATTAGTAATAGTAGGAGAGCTGGTAAACAATTTTAAGTAGGTTCTTGTGAAAATTTGTGTAATTGTCCTTGAAGGTCCGCTAAACATAATAGTCAAGGTCTTGCTAAAGGGTAGTGGCTCCCTACCATCCCTTGAATTAAAAAAATTCTACTACGATTGAAATATGGGTGTATCGTGATCTTGATGGGTTCAGGCAGCCCATTGGTGAACATCAGAAGACTAAGCTCCAAAGTAGCTCCCTTAACAACACAGTTCTCTCTTGCCTGAATGGCAGTAAACATTTTTAGTTTTTTGCTAAAAATATTACTTAAAACCTATGTGTTAATTTTTTCCCGCCCCTAATTTTCGAAAACAAAATTATTTCAACCCCTAAAGCTTTTAGGATTACTGTATAGTTTCCAACTTATTTTTTGGAACTGGAAGGGTAGTGTTTAAGTGTAAATGAGTATACCATGGCTGGGTGAATACTGATTTATTTAGCTAAACCTATGGGTATTTATATAAATTTATTTACAATACCATCAATTAATTATTCGTAATTATTAATTGTAGTAAACAAGCTTACTGTGCGTCTGGGGCAGCCTGGAAACTAGGTCGACGGTAATACTGAGTGGTTTATGTCTAATTGAATTAAGTCAAAAGAAAAAGCCAAAATTCTAGTTAACAATTGGTTCCATTTTTTCCTTTAATACATTTATTAATTTTTCTTTTTAAACAGTTGCTTTTTCGCATAAAATGTCTAAGATCATATTTTAATTCAAACAGAACAAGTAGTACAGTGGATGGGAAGAAAAAAGGGGTTTGACCTCCGGATATTTTTGTACAGTTTCAATTTTTATGAAAATTTGGAATTAAGTTGCTTTTACCCTCTAGATCAAAGTTTACATATGCTTAGGGTGTGCTTTTTATTTTTAGGGGGTAAAAACCACCCCTTATGCTAAAAAATTAAAAAACCATAGAAATAGACCTTATGTAAATTACAACGGAAACAGCACTACTACAAGCTCGTAAGGCTGTTTCTGTGGATTTACCTGCTGTGTATGCATGTATGTCCTTATGTAGAGGTCTGTTCGTAAGTGCGTTCTCCCTGATGTGAGTGTCTAGCAACTTCTTTAGGGTCTTTAGAACGAACGACATTAGACTTATTGATCTCAAATATTTTGCCCCATCCTGTCCGGTTTTCCCAGGTGTGGAGATAAATGCTACTCTAATTAGGTTGTTGGTATATAGCCCAAAGCTAACCTGCCTCTGAAAAGTAGACACAGTCTATGTAGTAAAAGCTCTGGTCCTTTCTGGAACATTACTGGGTAAATGCCATCCGTTCCTGGCGATTTATACGTTTAAATGAGTTTATCGCCCATTTAATTTTGTCTACGTTTATCACTGATTTTACTACCTACCATTCCTCGCTGGAGCAGTTTATTGAATTTCCCAGATCTGGGCTTTTGCAGTCTTTCAGTGACATGTTACTTATTTTGCATCCCGGAAAGTGTACCCCCTAAAAGTTCTCTAATGGTCTCATTTGCCGTTCTTGTGTGATCCCCTGTGGGTATCTTTAAAGTAAATATTTGTGATTGACGTTCTTTCGAGAGAATCTTAAGAAGTCTGGCTGCTTACTGGCTTACATCTATTTTAACTTTGTTAACAGTAAAAATTTCATCAAACTTGGTTTAGTACTTTTTATGATTTGAACTAATATGTGTTAATGTAAAGGCCTGGATTATTAATACGAACTACGACTGAGGTGTCAAAAGAAAAAAACATCTTAAAACTTTTGTTAATTTTTAGTTCATGTAAAAAAATCATCAACAAATTTTTAAATATTCACAACAATATTGCAAAAAAATATTTTAGTTTTTACCTAAACCTAAAAATTTTGAAATCAAAAAGTAATTAAAAAAAAATAAGTCGACCTTGAAAAAAAGTAACTTAAATATAATAAATAATATTTTTTATATGTACGCTAAATTAACAAAAAAAAAAGTCAAAAGTAGGTACAAAACAAAATAAGGTCCTGATTTTTTTAAGTCGGTACCTTAATTTTGAGTTACTTTTTTTTTGAAAGTCGATTTATTTATTTTTTTAATTACCTTTTTATTTATCTATATAATATTCCTGGCCGCACTTCCCATAAGACGAATTTAATGGGAGATTCTTGTTAATTCGTTTGTCATTTTTTATGGAAAATATTATTACCATGGGACAATTCTTTTTTTGAAGTATTTCCACAATCTATGCTCCGTGTTAGCCAATCTAAGTACTCCCCTATCAGCCCCAAATAAAGCAAAATGACCAGCCTTTTTTATGCATTCCTCCTCCGACAATTATTGTCGACTTTGGTCATTTTAAAGTGTCTAGACCCCTGTTATTAAACTGCCTTTTACTTTACTTAAGACCCCCACGGTACGTTAATACATGGACCCTCTTAAGATTAATAATAAACAAAACATTTTATAAATGGGTTAATAAATTTATTATTGTAGGCCAGTCAATGAACAGAAAAAAGGGCTACGGATTTTTCCAAACAGCACCGATTTATATGAAAATTTGGATTTAGATTCTACTTACCCTTTAATTCAAATATGTCATCGTGCCGAGGGGTGCTTTTTCCCTGGTGGTGAATGCCACCCCTTCTCGGGGTGGACATTTTTTATCAAAAATATGTTCAGAAATGGATAGACTGACTAATTCTAAGCAAATTTTGTTCCATAAAGTTTTTTCCGAGAGGCATTACTTTTTGAGCTATTCGCAATTAAAAATGTCAATTTTTTAACCAAAAAAAACACAGGCGGTTTTTCGCAAATAACTCGAAAAGTAAGCATTTTATCGAAATAATCATTCTTACCAAAAATGTAGCTTATAAAAAAACAACAAGAATGATGGGCCTATAATATCCATAGACCCAATACAAACGGAGTTATAGCCTGTTGAAGGTTGATTTTTATTCGTCAAATGCCAACATTGAAAGTTTCAACGTAATATTACCAAAAACGATACATTTTTTGGGGAAAGCTCAAAAACCTTTTTTGAAGTACCTGAAAAAACCTTTATTTTTGTTTTTAATAAATGTTTTCAGCACTAAAATTAAGCAAGTTATGGCCAAAATACAGTTGATCTCAATTTTTTTTTTGATGAAAAAAATGTGAAAATCACCCCCTAATTACCACCCCAATTGCAAATAATCTTTATCACTTTACAATTCACTTAATTTGTGTATTTGTAATATGCTCAGAAAGTTTGACCGGTTTAAAGTGCATATTTAAAAAAAAATTGAGCTTAAAGTGAAAGAGACATTTTTGTAATTTTGAAAAAAATAGCCTTTTCTTCAAAATAACTCAAAAACCCTTAATGATATGTAAAATTTTGTAGAATAAAATTGTAGGTTTTTCTCTACCAAATATTTTTTCCGTATCATCAAGGGTTTTAAGTTATTTTGAAGAAAAGGCTATTTTTTCAAAATTACAAAAATGTCTCTTTCACTTTAAGCGCAATTTTTTTCAAAAATAAGCACTTTAAACCAGTCAAACTTCCTGAGCATATTAAAAATACATAAATAAAGTGAATTGTAAAGTAACAAAAATTATTTTTAATTGGTGTGGTAATTAGGGGGTGATTTTCACATTTTTTTATCCAAAAAAATAGAGATCAACTGTATTTTGGTCATAACCCGCTTAATTTTAGTGCTACAGACTTTAATAAAAACAAGAATATAGGTTTTTCAGGTACTTCAAAAAAGGTTTATGAGCTTTTTCCGAAAAATGTATCGTTTTTTGGTTATATTACGTTGAAACTTTTAATGTTGGCATTTGACGAATAAGAACCAACTTTCAACAGGCTATAACTCCGTTTGTATTGGGTCTATGGACATCATGAGCCCACCATTTTTGTTGTTTTTTTTATAAGTTACATTTTTAGTAGGAATGATTTTTTCGATAAAATGCTTACTTTTCGAGTTATTTGCGAAAACCCGTCTGAAAACGTGGTTATTTTGGTTGAAAAATTGATATTTTTAATTGCGAATAACTCGAAAAGTAATGCCTTTCGGAAAAAACTGTAACAAAAATTGCTTAGAATTAGTCAGTATATCCATTTTCAATCTTATTTTTAATAAAAAAATGTCCACCCCCGAGAAGGGATGGCATTCACCCCCAGGGAAAAAGCACTCCTCGGCACGATGACAACTTTGAATTAGAGGGTAAGTAGAATCGAAATCCAAATTTTAATGCAAATCAGTGCTGTTTGGAAAAATCCGGAAGAAAATTGGTCAATAACTGGCCTATTGGTTTTTACTTGATACATATTATCATTAATCATTAACTATTTCAAATCTAGTAAAAAATGGAAAATTATAAAGGCTGCTAAACTAAAATTATTTTTACGTGTTATGTATAAAAAATATTCTTTTGTATTCTAATTAAGTACTTGGATTTCTCACCAAGATTTGTTAATTCTGTTGCATAAGTGTAACATTATAGCACTATATGTATATAGATTATGTTTTTGTTTTTGTAATTCTAGGAAAATGTTTTAAAATATTAGTAACCGTTTTGCAATAGAATAGGATAACTGATACCATCAGTATTTCGTAAGTTTAATTTAGTCCTAGAAAATTTTGCCTAACACATTTCAAACGTTCATCTTGTAGTATATATATTTTAGGATTTGGGTAATGGTTATTATTTTTTTATATAGTTGAAAAGGCTAGAGCTCTACGCGTAATCAAACACGTCGAATTTTATTTCGTAAATGAGAAAGTACTAAAAACATTCGTTGAAATAAATAACAATAATTATATCAAAATTAACACACAATTTATTAAAGTATAGCCGTAGTATATGATTTAATGACTCGAACATTGACACCGCTGAATAACGTATTAGATTAGGCTTATTTTATTAAACCGGATTTATACAAAAATTAAAAATATTGAGAAATATAAGACACACTTAAATAAGCCAAAATGGGCCTTTTGCATAAAATTTATTTTAATCCAAAAACACGTCAGATCTTTTCCTTTGCCGACTAGGGAACCATCTGCTAAATATCTTTTTTCGAAAAATGGTAGTTTCGGCGTAATTACCAAAACGGCTTGTGACGGCTCCGTTCCTTTATTTTAATTTGGTGTTAATTAAATATGTAACATAATTATTGTAAAGACTAGATAGATTAGATTAGATTATTTGAGCGGAGATGGCAAAAATGACCTCCACCACTGCAACCTTACCAGATTTATTGTGGTTTCTCCAATCGTTCTTCAGAGTACCTTGTCCAGGCCCGTCTTCTTAACTAAGACTTAAGAGTCTTGACACTGGCCACTCCGTATATCTTGCCGGTTTTAGCTTTTCCTCACCAAGCCTTGTAAACCTAAGCCTACATAGTGCTTCGCAGTGGCACCAGACATGTACGGCTGTTTCTTCAGCCTCCTGGCAGAACCTACAGAAGCTATCCTCCACCAGGCCTTTTCTTTCCAGGTGGTTTTTGAGTTTGCAATGTCCTGTTAGTTGACCTACCGTTATCCTTACAACTTTACGACTGTGGCTCAGTAGGTCCGAGGTAAACTTGGCCGAGCAGGTCTTAATGAACTGCTTTGCCTGTCGTTGTCCTGGTGTTTGTACCCACCAGCTTTGAAACTCTCTGTCTACCCAGCTCTTAATAGATGCTTTAAAAAGGCCTGCCGAGATTCCACAGAATGGCTCAGGGCCTATCATTTTCATGGCTGATCCTCTTTTGGCTAAGTTGTCGGCCTCTTCGTTACCTGGGTGGCCCTCGCGGCCTGGTACCCAGGCTACCGTAAGTTTGTTTGCCAAGCCGACTTTTTCCAGGGCCTGTATACAATCCCCCACTAGTTTGGAATTAACTTTTGGAGATCTGATGGCCTTCAGGGCCGCTTGGCTGTCTGAGTAAATGACGATACGTTTTCCTTTACGCCCGTTTTCTTTAATCAGCACGGCATAATGCATTATTGCTTATTGGTGCGATTTCCGCTTGGAAAACCGTGGCGTGCTGACCAAGACTTAAGGTTATCTTTTCTCTAGGTTTGTCTCCATAGATGCCAGCTCCTACTCCCTTGTTGGTCTTGGAGCCATCTGTATACCAGATATAATCGGCTTTGATTGGAGGGCCTTCTTTTGAGTCCTCCCTATCTGATATGACAATCCGAAAGTGTCTGTTAAAGATGAAACGAGCGGTTGACCTGTCCGAGGGCATCTCAAACAATGAGCTAACCTCTTGGTCCTCCTCTATTTCCCATCTTGAGGTCCTTTGATGTCCTTTAATTAGACTTTGACCTCGTTTGAGTCTATAGAGTACCGCCTTTACTTCTCCCTGCATGTAAATGTGGAGTGGCGGCAAGTTTAGCAGCACTTTCAGGGCTGCGGTTGGGGTTGTTCTCATAGCTCCTGTGATGCATACGCATGCTAGCCTTTGCACACTTTGAAGTTGTCTGGTTGCTACGGTCTGTGTGACCCTTGCCCCCCAGGCAACTGAGCCGTAGGTTATCATGGGTCTTATTACCATTTTATACAACCACAGCTTCATCTTTGGGTTAAGTCCCCAGCTTTTTCCACAAAGCCTGCGACATCTCCCGAGAGCGATTTTTGCCTTTTGAACAACTTTGTTGAGTTCATCTTTTGGGTCAAAAATGACTCCTAGATACTTGACCTCTTTTGAGAAGGGGATTTCCACTCCATTGAGCTTTGGACATATCAGTGCCCTTAGTGCTCTTTTCTTTGTGAAGGGAACGATAACGGTCTTTTGTGAATTAACCGACAGGCCTTCTTCCCTGCACCATTCGCCTACGATGAAACTGAAGCAAAGTCCAAGTGCTTGCTTCTAACTACGATGACAATGTCGTCTGCGTGGCCGAGGCAGTGGAACCTCTCTTTGGCCGTTTTTGCCAGAAGGTCGTGGACTAGGATCGCCCAGTATAATGGTGATAGAACACCTCCTTGTCGGCAGCCCCTTCCCACCTTAGCCTCCTCGCCCCAGGTGGATCCAATGACCCTGTTTCTTAGGCTGGCCTCCATCCAGTAGCATATGGTGTGCGGAATGTTTCTTCGTGTGAGAGCCTTCATTAACGATCCTGTTGGCACATTATTGAACGCTCCCTCTATGTCTAGAAATGTGTCAAGCGCCATCTCTTTTTCATCGATTGACTTTGTCAGAAGTCGGCTTAGATCATCCAGAGCGGAGTCCGCAGACTTTCCTGATTTAATTATTGTAAATGGCACTTTCACCGTCAAAACCTATCGCAATTAACATAAAAAAAATCGATAGGTCGCGAGAATTTGGGTCAAAGGTACTTCTTGGGGGGTTTTTGGGGCGCTGATTCGGAATTCGCCGTTGTAACAACCCTACGAACGACGGGGGTGGCTGTGCGAAAATGAATTTAGCCAAAATTGTGAATCTAGAGAAAGCATGATCCCAAAAAAAAAAATTTTTTTAAACATGCTAATCGCTTAAACAATATTATCGCAAATCCAAGCACTTTAGTAAAACACTTAAAAAAAGTTTTTTGGTTGAGTTTTTAAACATTGTCATTTATCTTTTACACTTTCTAGTAATTCTGGACAATCATAGTTACATGTAAGAATAAAGAATAATGTTTTATTTTAGGATTATTTTAAATAATAATATAACAAGCATTGAAAACAATTTGGGTTGATTACAACACATTTTTTTATTTTCTGCGTCTCATAATTTTAAATGTGCGATAATGTTGTCTTAGTAATTTGCGTGTTTAGAATTTTTTTTTTATTAGGATCATGCTTCTTCTAGATTCGCATTTTTGGCCAAAATTTACCCTCCCAGAGCCATCCCCGTCGGTCGTAGGGTTGTTCCAACGGCGGATTTTGAATCAGCGCCCTCGATAACCCCCGAGAAGTACCTTTGACCCGGATTCTCTCGACCTAAAACTCACTCCCGCAGAGCCACCCCCAGGCATCGTAGGTGTGTTTCAAGGTCAGATTCTGAATCAGCGCCTTCGAAAACCTCTGCGGACTAAGTTTTACGTTATTTTACATTACGGGATGCGCAAAAGTCCGGAATAAAATTAATATCTTTTTAACCAGTAACTTAGGAAAAAACGCTGAAACACGTCAATTGATTTTAAATTGTACGCATTTTTTGGCAATAAAATGAAATATTTTTTCAACCCCTTAGCTGCAACCCTCCCCAACTTTTTTTTTCAAATGCAAACATATATCGTGTATGGGCTCATTGAAAAGCTCGTAAAAAATGGAATCTGACCATACCCTTTTTTTTAAACTTATGTGGTTACCGGGAAATGAGAAAAAACTCTTTTAAAAACAAAAAAATTAGAAATACCTACTTAGTGCTATCTACGGGTGATGTGTGTAACAGATGCTGAAAATGCCCTCCACCCTCTACTTGGCAGGCTTCTAGGCGATGGTAAAACCCGTCTACGGAATTCCGAATGGCCTCAGCCGGTATGTTATGTGATTTCACTCTAATTCTGTTTTTTAGATCTTCAATATTAGCCGGCCTATTTTGATAAACCTTGTCTTTCAGATATCCCCACAAAAAATAATCTAATGGCGTTAAGTCTGGGGATCGTGGCGCCATTCAATTGTACCACGTCGTCCAATCCAGCGTCCTGCAAATATTTCATCGAGATATTCTCTGCCGTTAATACCAAAATGTGGGGGAGCGCCGTCCTGTTGGAACCAAAGTGTTTCAGTGGGGATATCTGGAGCTGCTTCATTGGGAAACATAACAGCTAAAGCAGGAACTAATTTAAAGCGTAAAAAGTCTAAGTAGCGTGCAGCTGTAAGGTTTCGCTCAAAAAAGTATGGCCCTAATATTCTGTTGTTGATGATGCCTGTTAGAGTGAAGGTATCCAGGCCAGCCATAAAATCTTCTCGATGGTGCAGATTGTGCCGCCCGGCCTACTACCTAATTCCAGGAAAGTTTTTTAAACAAATTAGAATAAAAATATATTTTTATAGAAAAATTAATATTTATAGAGGGTGTCCCTAAAAGGTCTGTACAATGTAAATTTTGTCAAAAAATTATTTTAATTTTAGACATAAAATACTTAAAAATGTTGTTTTAAAAATAAAATAACGGCAAAAAAAAAAATTGTTTTAAAATAAACTACTTGAAAAATTTGTCGTTTTAAAGTTTCCTTTCCGCTAAAAAGCTTTGCAAAATTGAGAAAAAAAAATCATATAAAAAATGACGTTTTTTTAAAGTTTGACAGCTAAGACCTTCTTGTGTTGCTTCCAAAAAAATATGGAAATGTTCTTTTAAACCTAAAGAACTAAATGGCGTCTACTGTAAGTGCTGGTAAGCCTCGCAAAATTGAGAAAAAAAAATTAATCATATAAAAAATGACGTTTTTTTAAGGTTTGACAGCTAAGACCTTCTGGTGTTGCTTCCAAAAAAATATAGAAATGTTCTTTTAAACCTAAAGAACTAAATGGCGTCTACTGTGAGTGCTGGCAAGCCTCGCAAAATTGAGATAAAAAATAAATCATATAAAAAATGACGTTTTTTTTAGGTTTGACAGCTAAGACCTTCTTGTGTTGCTTCCAAAAAAATATAGAAATGTTATTTTAAACCTAAAGAACTAAATGGCGTCTACTGTGAGTGCTGGCAAGCCTCGCAAAATTGATAAAAAAAAATAAATCATATAAAAAATGATGTTTTTTTAAGGTTTGACAGCTAAGACCTTCTTGTGTTGCTTCCAAAAAAATATAGAAATGTTCTTTTAAACCTAAAGAACTAAATGGCGTCTACTGTAGGTGCTGGCAAGCCACGCAAAATTGAGAAAAAAAATAAATCATATAAAAAATGACGTTTTTTTAAAGTTTGACAGCTAAGACCTTCTTGTGTTGCTTCCAAAAAAATATAGAAATGTTCTTCTAAACCTAAAGAACTAAATGGTGTTTACTGTAAGTGCTGGCAAGCCTCGCAAAATTGAAGAAAAAAATAAATCATATAAAAAATGACGTTTTTTTAAGGTTTGACAGCTAAGACCTTCTTGTGTTGTTTCCAAAAAATATAGAAATTTTCTTTTAAACCTAAAGAACTAAATGGCGTCTACTGTGAGTGCTGGCAAGCCTCAAAAATTGAGAAAAAATAAATCCTATAAAAAATGACGTTTTTTAAGGTTTGACAGCTAAGACTTTTGTGTTGCTTCCAAAAAATATTGAAATGTTTTTTTAAACTAAAGAACTAAATGGCGTGTACTGTGAGTGCTGGCAAGCCTCGCAAAATTGAGAAAAAAAATAAATCATATAAAAAATGAAGTTTTTTAAAAGTTTGACAGCTAAGACCTGCTTGTGTTGCTTCCAAAAAAATATAGAAATGTTCTCTTAAGCCTACAAAACAAAATGGCGTCTACTTTTAGTGCTGGCAAGCGTCGCAAAATAGAGAAAAAAAAATAAATCATTTAAAAAATGACGTTTTTTTAAAGTTTGACAGCTAAGACCTTCTTGTGTTGCTTCCAAAAAAATATAGAAATGTTTTTTTGAACATAAAGAACTAAATGGCGTCTACTGTAAGTGCTGGCAAGCCTCGCAAAATTGAGAAAAAAAATCATATAAAAAATGAGGTTTTTTTAAAGTTTGACAGCTAAGACCTTCTTGTGTTGCTTCCAAAACAATATAGAAATGTTCTTTTAAACCTAAAGAACTAAGTGGCGTCTACTTGAGTGCTGGCAAGCCTCAAAATTGAGAAAAAAATAAATCATATAAAAAATGACGTTTTTTAAAGTTTGACAGCTAAGACCAAGAGGTCTTGCTGTTAAACAAAAAACGTCTTTTATGAATTTAATTGAGCTTGCCAGCCTCAAGTAGCGCCATTAGTTCTTGAGGTTTAAAGAAATTTCTTTTTGAGCAACAAGACTTACTGTCAAAACAAAAACGTCATTTTTTATATGTTATTTTATTTCTCAATTTTGCGGATTGCAGCACTCACATAGACGCCATTTATTCTAGGTTAAAAGAACATTTCTATATTTTGAGCTAACCAGAAGGTCTTAGCTGTCAAACTTTAAAACAGCATCATTTTTAATATGATTTTTTTTTCTCATTTTGCGAGCTTGCCAGCATACAGAGACGTATTTATCCTTTAGGTTTAAAGAACATTTCATATTTTTTGGAAGCAACACAAGAAGTCTAGCTGTCAAACTTTAAAAAACGTCATTTTTATATGTTTTATTTTTGTTCTTAATTTTGCGAGGCTTGCCAGCACTACAGTAGACGCCATTTAGTTCTTAGGTAAAGAACATTTCTATATTTTTGAAGCAACAAGAAGGTCTTAGCTGTCAAACTTTAAAGAACGTCATTTTTAATATGATTTTTTTTTTCTCATTTTGCGACGCTTGCCAGCACTACAGATGCTATTTAGTTCTTTAGGTTTAAAAGAACATTTCATGTTTTTTAACAACACAAGAAGGTCTTAGCTGTCAAACTTTAAAAAACGTCATTTTTATATAATTTATTTTTTTCTCAATTTTGCGGAGCTTCCAGCACTCCAGTACATGCCATTTAGTTCTTTAGGTTTAGAAAAACATTTCTGTATTTTTGGAAGCAACACAAAGGTCTTAGCTGTCAAACTTTAAAAACGTCATTTTTTATATATTTATTTTTTCTCAATTTTGCGAGGCTTGCCAGCACTCTAAGTGGACACCATTTAGTTCTTTAGGTTTAAAAACATTTCTGTATTTTTTTGGGAGCAAACCAAGAAGGTCTTAGCTGTCAAACTTTAAAAACGTCATTTTTATATAATTTATTTTTCTCAATTTTGCGAGGCTTGCCAGCACTCACAGTACTCCATTTAGTTCTTTAGGTTTAGAAAAACATTTCTGTATTTTGGGAGCAACACAAGAAGGTCTTAGCTGTTTAAACTTTAAAAAACTCATTTTTTATATGATTTTTTTTCTCAATTTTGCGAAGCTTGCCAGCACTTACAGTAGACATTTAGTTCTTTAGGTTTAAAAGAACATTTCTATATTTTTTGGAAGCAACACAAGAAGGTCTTAGCTGTCAAACTTTAAAAAACTTCATTTTTTATATGTTTTTTTCTCAATTTGGAGGCTTGCCAGCACTACAGTAGACGCCATTTAGTTCTTTAGGTTAAAGAACATTTCTATATTTTTTGGAAGCAACACAAGAGGTTTAGCTGTCAAACTTTAAAAAACGTCATTTTTATATGATTTTTTTTCTCAATTTGCGAGCTTGCCAGCACTACAGTAACCCATTTAGTTCTTTAGGCTTAAAAGAACATTTCTATATTTTTTGGAAGCAACACAAGAAGGTCTTACTGTCAAACTTTAAAAAAATGTCATTTTTTATATGTTTTTTTCTCATTTTGCGAGGCTTGCCAGCACTACAGTAGACGCCATTTAGTTCTTTAGATAAGAACATTTCTATATTTTTTGGCAACACAAGAAGTTAGCTGTCAAACTTTAAAAAAACGTCATTTTTTATATGATTTATTTTTTTCAATTTTTCGAGGCTTGCCAGCACTTACAGTAGACGCCATTTAGTTCTTTAGGATTAAAGAACATTTCTATTTTTTGGAAGCAACAAAGAAGGTCTTAGCTGTCAAACTTTAAAAAAACTGTCATTTTTATATGATTTATATTTTTTCTCAATTTTGCGAGGCTTGCCAGCACTCACAGTAAACCATTTAGTTCTTTAGGCTTAAGAGAACATTTCTATATTTTTTCGAAGCAACACAAGAAGGTCTTAGCTGTCAAACTTTAAAAAACGTAATTTTTATATGATTATTTTTCTCAATTTTGCATGGCTTTTTAGCGGAAAGGAAACTTTAAAACGACAAATTTTTCAAGTAGTTTAATTTAAAACAATTTTTTTTATATTGTTTTTTTCTTTGCTTTTATTTTATTTTTAAAACAACATTTTTAAGTATTTTATGTCTAAAATTAAAATAATTTTTTGACAAAATTTACATTGTACAGACCTTTTAGGGACACCCTTTATAAATATTAATTTTTCTATAAAAATATATTTTTATTCTAATTTGTTTAAAAAACTGGCCTGGAATTAGGTAGTAGGCCGGGCGGCACAATCTGCACCATCGAGAAGATTTTATGGCTGGCCTTTTATGGATAACTTCACTCTAACATGATGCCTGCCCATACATTTACTTTCTGAGGACGCTGCGTATGAGCTTCGCATATCCAGTGTGGGTTTTCCTGACTCCAGAATCAATAATTGTGCCTGTTAACTACTCCATTTAAATAAAAAGTAGCTTCGTCCGAAAAGAGTATGTTCAGTGGAAACCCATTATTCTCGTCACATCGCCTCATTATTTCCTCACAAAATTGCAAACGCCTGTCATAGTCATCTTCCAAGAGCTCTTGGACAAGATATACCTTATATGGGTGGTATTTTTCTGTTTTCAAAAACCTCCCAATCGTACGTCTAGACGCAGGATTATTTTGGGCTAATAAAACCGTTGACAAATATGGATCTTCCTGCAGAGATACGGCAATGTCCAATTTTTGTTCTTCGTCTAAAACATGTGGCCGGCCACTTCTGGGCAAGTCCTTCACTGTACCATGTTCTTCAAATTTGTGTAAGATCTTACTCACAGTAGCCTGGGAAATGTGAGTTTCCTGATATTTTGCATTAAATAAAGTACACACTTCACTTTGATTCCGCATTCTATCCCCACATCCCAACAATATCAAGACTTCGATACGTTGCCTCTCTGACAATACCATTTTTGTTTGGCAAATTAAAAAAGAACAATTTTAACGGAAAATGAAAATACACTTTGTATTAAAATTCCACTATGTTTGAAACTTATGAGAAAATATTTATTTCTTATGCGACTAGTTTCGCTAACACGGTAGCTTTTTCACGACTAACTAAAATTTCAAATATTTCTTCAAAGACTAGGTATACATATTATGGTTTATCAGTTCTTGGTAATAGGTAAATAACATTTTTATATGGGGTATGGTCTAATTATAGGTAATAAAGATTTTACAGTTATTAAAATTAAATAATTGAAGTGTTATAATACATTTAAATTTAACAATGGGGAATTATTTAGGTCTAATTGACAATTTAATAGAGTATCGGTATTTTTAAGTTTGTTTATTTCAAGTGATTCCAATAGATTCAATTTACGGCCTTTGTTTTCTGTATGAAGTATTTTGAAATTTTGATCAAAATTATGATTTTGTTCTATTAAATGATTAGCGTAGTGGGAATCGGTTTTTCTTTTAGTATAACTTGTGTAATGTTCTTTTATTCTTTTGGAAAAACTTCTACCTGACTGGCCTATATTAGTTTTTGGACAATCTTTACGTTAATTGGTAAACTCCCGATTTGTGATTGTTATCTAATTTAGATTTGTTGTTTTTATTAATTTACTAGTGGAATTTATAGTTTTGAATGCTACATTAATATTTAATTTTCTAAGAATTTGGCAATATTTTCGCTTACTTGTCCAATATATGTTATAAGTTTAAAGTTGTTTTTTGTTTCTTTAGGTACTGGGTAAATCAGGTTGATAGCTTTTGTGCAGTTTTTGTTTAGGATT
The DNA here is from genome assembly GCA_019359885.1 of Listronotus oregonensis. Taxonomy (NCBI): domain Eukaryota; kingdom Metazoa; phylum Arthropoda; class Insecta; order Coleoptera; family Curculionidae; genus Listronotus; species Listronotus oregonensis. The sequence continues at coordinate 55,321 of JAHBCN010004374.1, forward strand.
TTTGTTATTATCTGTGAGGTGTAACCATTATTAAGAGAATTTGTTTAATTATATTAAGTTCTTTCTGAAAATTAATTTCGTTTAAAGGGACTGATATTAATCGTATCATACGCTGCAATTTGTGTTGTATGGATGACAAAAGAATTATTTATAATTTGTCAGTATGGTAGGCTTATGAAATATTGAAAAATATGTTTATTGTTTTTCGTGTTATTGTTAAATCTAAAAGTTGATAGAATTTTCTTGTTCTTTTTCAGTAGTAAATTTTATGTTAGGATGATATTATTAATGAAGTCAGGAATTGTGCTAATTGTCTTTCTGTACCCGTAAAGCAAGTCAAAATATCGTCTACATACCTGTATCAATAAATAAATTGTTTAAAAACGGGATGATTGCTTATTCTATTTTCCAAAGAGTCCATAAATATTTCAGACAGTAAGGACTAATGGGTTACCCATAATTAGTCCTTCTTTGCTGATAAATGTTCCCGTTGAATTCAAAATAGTTTTGTTCTAAACAAATATTTAAGGATTCCAAAATTTCTTGTTTCCTGATAACATTATATTACTTGCAGATAGAAGTTTTTCAACTAAGGAGATTGTATCACTTATGGGTATACTGGGGAATAAATACTAACATCAAATGGTATTAATTTAGGTTGACTGGAAGTGAAATATTTTCAATTTTTTTAATTAAATCTGCTGAGTTTTTAATTTGAAATTTTTCAGAAAAATTTATATTTGGTAATTATGTCAATTAGCTTTTTGAGAGTTTATAAGAAAGGCAGAACAAAAAAGAAACTATCGGTCTATTGGGTAACCTATTTTGTGAAGTTTAATTAATGAGTATAAATTAGGTGGCAGTGGATTCATTAAAGTTAGTCTACTGATATCACTTTCATTAAACAAACTTTTTACACTTTTGTATAACCATTTTAACTGTTTTTTGAAACACCTCTGTTGATCTCTCTTCAAAACTATGTACTTACTAGGTTAGATCGAGAGTTTTGTTGATATAATCAAACTTAGAGATAGCAACAACAGTATTTCCTTTATCGGCTTTGGTAAAATTATTTGTCATCTTTTGCTTTTTGTTTAATAGACTTTTTTTGAGTCATTGTTTGAGGTAATATTTGGATATAGTCTTTTTAATTATATTGCTCTTCATATTTTAAATGTGTTAGAATGGTATGTACTATTAAGGATAGTTTGTATCAACTCCTAGTAATTCATATTCTTTTGAAGAGACACCACAACTATTATTAAATTTAAAACCTTTTCCCAAGTGTTTTACTTCTTGTTGTGAAAATTGAGTCGTACTTAAATTAATAAATCTAGATTTATTAATTTAAGTACGACTCAATTTTCACAACAAGAAGTAAAACACTTGGGAAAAGGTTTTAAATTTAATAATAGTTGTGTTGTCTCTTCAAAGAATATGAATTACTAGGAGTTGATACAGAACTATCCCTTAATAGTACATACCCATTCCTAACACATTTAAAATATGAAGAGCCAATATAATTAAAAAGACTATATCACAAATATTACCTCAAACAATGACTCAAAATTAAAGTCTATTAAACAAAAAGCAAAAGATGACAATATAATTTACCAAAGCCGATAAGGAAATACTGTTGTGCTATCTCTAAGTTTGATTATATCAACAAAACTCTCGAATTCCTTAACCCTAGTAAGTACATAGTTTTGAAGAGAGACCCAACAGAGGTGTTTCAAAAACAGTTAAAATGGTTATACAAAAGTGTAAAGTTTGTTTAATGAAAGTGATATCAGTAGACTAACTTTAATGAATCCACTGCCACCTAATTTAACTCATTAATTAAACTTCACAAAATAGGTTACCCAATAAGACCGGTAGTTTCTTTGTTCTGCACCTTCTTATAAACTCTCAAAAAGCTAATTGAATAATTACCAAATATACAAATTTTTCGAAAATTTCAAATTAAAAACTCGCAGATTTGAATTAAAAAATTGAAAATATTTCACTTCCGTCAACGCTAAATTAATATCATTTGATGTTAGTAATTTATTCCCCAGTATACCCATAAGTGATACAATCTCCTTAGTTGAAAACTTCTATCTGCAAGTAATATAAATGTTATCGAAACAAGAAATTTTGGAATCCTTAAATATTTGTTTAGAAAAAACTATTTTGAATTCAACGGGAACATTTATTCCAGCAAAGAAGGACTAATTATGGGTAACCCACTTAGTCCTTTACTATCTGAAATATTTTGGACTCTTTGGAAAATAGAATAAGCAATCATCCGTTTTTAAACAATTTATTTATTGGTACAGGTATGTAGACGATATCTTGACTTGCTTTACGGTACAGAAAGACAATTAGCACAATTCCTTGACTTCATTAATAAATACATCCTAACATAAAATTTACTACTGAAAAAGAACAAGAAAATTTATCAACTTCTTAGATTTAACAATAACACGAAAACAATAAACATATTTTTTAATCTTTCATAAGCCTACCCATACTGACACAATTATAAATAATTCTTCTTGTCATCCTATACAACACAAATTTGCAGCTTTTCACAGTATGATACATAGATTAATATCAGTCCTTTAAACGTAATTTTCAGAAGAACAATAATTAAACAAATTGCTCTTCAATAATTTACACCTCACAGATAATAAAAAATACTAAACAAAACTGTGCAAAAACTATCAACCTGATTTAATACCTAAAGAAACAAAAAACAACTTTAAACTTATAACATATATTGGACAAGTAAGCAAAAATTGCCAAATTCCTTAGAAAATTAAATATTAATGTAGCATTCAAAACTTAAATTCCACTAGTAAATTAATAAAAACAACAAATCTAAATTAGATAACAATTACAAATCGGGAGTTACAAATTAACGTGTAAAATTGTCCAAAACTATATGACGTAGGTAGAAGTTTTTCCAAAAGAATAAAAAACATTACACAAGTTATACTAAAAGAAAAACGATTCCCACTACGCTAATCATTAATAGAACAAAATCATAATTTTGATCAAATTTCAAAATATTATACAGAAAACAAACCGTAAATTGAATACTGGAATCACTTGAAATAAACAACTTAAAAAAGATACTCATAAATTGTCAATTAAACCAAATACCCAGTTAAATTTAATGTATATAACACTTCAATTATTTAATTTTAATAACTGTAAAAACTTTATTACCTATAATTAGACCATTCCCATATAAAAAATGTTATTTACCTATTACCAAGAACTGATAAAATAATATGTATACCTGTTTGAAGAAATATTTGAAATTTTAGTTAGTCTTAAAAGCACTGTTAGAAACTAGTCATAAAAATAAAATTTTTCATAAGTTTCAAATATAGTGGAATTTTAATACAAAGTGTATTTTTATTTTCCGTTAAAATTATAATGGAATTCCACCGAGTATCGGCAAAGTCAGTTCAATTAAAAAAGAACACTTTGAAGGTACACAATTAATAAACTAAACAGATTTCAGTTTTACCCAGAAATGCCACAATTTTAAAACTGAGTCAAAAAAAAATTCTTATCAGGGCATCAAATTTGGTACAAAAAATTTAACAACCTTTTTCTCTTTTTGAAGTACACTGCTCAACAATTGCTTGGGATTATAACTAATTTTATGTGCAATTTTTTTCTGAAAAAATAAATTCCAAAGAATGTTGATGCTAGATTACGTTATCAGTTTTACACATAATCAATAAAATTTGTTGTGCTGCCTGCCCAGGTTGGTCTGTTCTTAAAATTTGTAAACTTTTAGAAACTAGGTACTGATGATCCTTGGCAATTGTTGAGCAATGTACATCATCAATGCTGAATGCCACTTTATTTGTTTATTTGCAACGTTAATTCACCCGTAGGTAGCACTAATTTCTAACTTTTTTTGTTTTTAAAAGAGTTTTTTTCTCATTTCCTGGTAACCACATAAGTTTAAAAAAAAGAAGGGTATGGTCAGATTCCATTTTTTACGAGCTTTTCAATGAGCCCATACACGACATAGGTTTTCATTTGAAAAAAAAAAAGTTGGGAAGGGTTGCAGCTAAGGGGTTGAAAAAAATATTTAATTTTATTGCCAAAAAATGAGTACAATTTAAAATCAATTGACGTGTTTCAGCGTTTTTTCCTAAATTACTGGTTAAAGAGATATTAATTTTATTCCGGACTTTTGCGCATCCCTGTATTTTATCTACTTTGTAAGTAAGATGTAGAAAACCGCATGCCCATCCAAGTTGTCTGGCAAAATCTATTTATTTTTAAGTAATTTTTCTGGTCTAAAACGGAAATGACACTTAGCCACTGATTAAAATCGAAAGTGCTTTAATATACGGATTAGCAAGTTATTTTCGACACTTTTATGGGGTACCTCTGTAATTGTTCTATAAAAAAAGTAATATAGGCGTCATGTGGGTCAAACTTAAAATGGAAAATCAAAATTTGAAAATGTTGAAGAAGAGATACGGGGGAAAATAAAAAAATTATCAATTTCAAAATGACCCTATATTTTTATAGTTAAAAGAGATACAGGAAAATGTTTTATACAAAAGCTTCTTTATAATGATTGTTAAATAATCTAATGATTTTAGAATAAGTATACGAGGTCAGGTAAAAAAGTTATTGAATCTTTTTTTTTGTTAACGCGAAATTTGTACACAAGGGTTTAGCATGAGACCGATTATATTATTGAAAGTAATTAGTGTAGATACTCGAAAAGCGGACGCCAAAATTTACATTCTGATTTTTTGCGTTCTGATAATGCTAGCGTAATGCTTGGCAAAAACAATTTATTTCTAACAAGGCTACGCAAAGATGCTGATGCTTTAATATCAGGGCCGAATTTAGGGGAGGGCAACCGGGGCTACAGTCCCGGGGCCTTCACATAAGAGGGGCCCCCACAATAGAGACTTTGACAAAGAACTTTTTCTTTCATATTTTTTTTTCGCGTTTAACCTTCACTTACAGTAAACTTTGTACAAACATGATTACATTAAATTTTAACAGAAATCATTGATCTATATTTGTTCATTCCAATCAGGCAATCAGTAAAATATCAAAATCTCAAATGGCCCTGATAAGCACTTGCAATTTACTCCCCATCTTGAGGGAGTATCTTCATGGCTCAATGGCTGGGTGGGGTAGTACTCGTCCGCAGCCTTGGAGGTTGGGTATTTGATTCCGTGTCTCGACTATTAATTTTTGTTCTTTCAATAATATATATGTAATTTACATTAGCTTAAAATGGATTTCCACAAAGTAACGCCTGATTCAATTAATTACCAAACATATTTGATCAAAAAATAAGAAATAATTGTTTTTTTCACCTCGTTCATTTCATTACCAAAATCATCATCGGTAGAACCCCAGTGCATTCGTTTGATGACTCGCTTGCACGTGGGTCGCGGCGGGCAAAACAATCTCTACTCTCCGTTTGCGTACATAAGGTTTTTTTAGTCTACTTACTTACCCTTTGTCACGGAATAGCAACATAATTTGCATTAGCTCAAATATGTTTGGATTTAAAAAAATGATAGATGCATTTTTTCCTTCCCTGAATTCTCGGTTATTAAATTTTGTCGTTGTAAATATGCTAAATCGCGTTAATAGTTTTAGTAAGTAATCTTGAGGAAATGTTTTTTGACTTTCACTGCACAATAATTTTGTGGTTTTGGCATTTCGATGAGTAAATGCGGTAAACGTGCCGTGCGAGCGCTGAGGCGGGCGTGTGACGGCCTTCTGTCGGCAGTACCTTTAATGACAGGGCATCTGACTCCATTCTGTTATACTTACAATGATATTGTTTTTCGTATTTTGTTCTAATTTTGTTAGAACTGCACTTTAATTTTTAATTGGTATTATTTTAAAAATATATTTGTAAAAGTAAAGTAAATTTTTTCTCATTTTTTGAATGGTAATGGTAAGAACTAGGGCCCCACACGAAATCTGCCCGAGGGCCTCCACAGTCTTAAATCCGGTGCTGTATTAATATAATATGTAATAATACTATATATCTGCCATTCTGTAGCACTTGTTGAAAGCTCTGCTTGTTCAAGGTTACCTTGAACAGAAGAATTTGTGGAAAGTATTGCTAGTTAGTTTTTCTGCTTTTCGAAACGATATGTCAAAAACGGCTTCGTTGAAATTTAGCTCCATTTTTAAACAGCAATATTTGGATATAATTTTTTTTTCACTTATTTGTTACACCATAATAAAACATATAGGGTCTGAAAAAATTAATATTTCATTAACATTATCACAAAATAAAATAATTCCTTTATTTCCTATATAAAATATACTAAAGTAATATGGCCGACTAACATGAAAAAAGTGAGAAAGAATACATACAAAAGGAGATGATACGATGTCGTTTTGTTTACGATTTTCTCCTTGAGTAAGCAATGTTGCCAGATGTTTTCTAATAATTTGATATTATTAAAGGTTGTTTTTTTTTCATTCACCAGAAATGAAGTTTTTTTATAGAAAAAATTAAGCAGAACTAACAAACAACAACTTTCAAACTATTACCTAGTTCTGGTTAGTTTTTGGTTAGTTGTCGTTAGGTTTTCCTCATTAAATTGTAAAATTTCTTTATCATAAATGCGCCGTCGAACAAAATGAAAAAAAGTCTGATATCTTAATTTTTTGATTTTTTATAGGCAAAAATAGGGTGGACCTTACTTCCAGATAATTACCTTATTTAATTTTTTTTTGTAATTTGTGTATTTTTATTTAATCCATAATGCTTTAGAGCTAAATTTAAATCTTTTTTTTTTAATCCGACAACATCGCAAATTCTTGCCTTTTACTTAACCTAAAAAAAATAGTGTTTTTCGACATTAAATTTTATTTTTCTCTGCAAAAATGCATTTTTTGAATTTTCTCATTTTATAATCTACCAAACAAAATGTGTTCTTTTTATCTGTAATATTTATTTTTTCAAATTGAATGGAGCTAAAGGACACCGGACCCGTCAAAAACTTACGAAAATGCAAAATTTCTTTAAAATGAAACAAACAGAAATTGGTAAAATTGTCAACAAGACGGCTTTTTATGCAGCATTTCGTTCAAAGAGTCTTAGATAACTGGTTAGTACTTTATAATTATTTTCAAGATGCGAAAATTGAAAACAAAATTAAAATTAGTAGATTTTATATACTATTTGTTGTTTTTACCGTATATTTTTAATTTTTTTTAACACCTTTAGGGCTTTACTCAGGAGAAATAATAATACTTGGCGATTTAGCTTTTGAGAGAGAAAAATTTTCAAACAAGTACTTGCACCATTATAAAGCCCGAGTATTTTGATGATTTTCAGCTAGATTACATAAATCCACGATATTTTATTGCATTAAAAAACGTAGATCTTGGCAATACATGTAATTAATTTGTTTCAAATATACCTAAGAATCAATGCAAAATTCTTGTTAACAATTTTTGGTAACTGCTGCAACGGAAATGCAGGCAAGATTTTTCCTTTGCGATGATTTCTTTGATTTTTTGAAATTTTAAAACGACACGTAGCCCTCGTTAAAAAGTGTGTAGTCTCGTTAAAAAGTGTGGGAAAGAAATTTTCTATTATCGATGAAAACAAAGTTGGTCGTGAGTGGAAAAACATTACCATTAACTTCTCAGAAGAACCTACTCTAAAAGAACATTTCGTCAATTTGACTATAGAAGAATTTTGGCATAAACTGGCTAATATAAAAAACTTTAATGACGAACCGGAATACTATAACTTTTGCCAGTTGGCAAAAATGTGCATGGCTCCTCCGCACTGCCACTTCTAAACAGAAAGAGTATTTAGTGTAATTACAGATAAAAAAACAAAAAAAAAAGAAACAAAATAGAGAGTAAAGTGTTAATCGCAGTATGTGTTACTAGATTTTTATCAGATAATTTTTGCCAATCATTTAAAGTAACCAACCAGCATCTTAATCTAATAAAATCGGAAAATTATTTGATTTTAAATAAATTTCTTTTTAATAATGTTTCATATTAACAAAAAAAAACTTTTATATTTTATTCTATGCACAGGTCTATGAAATAAACTATATTATAATCTAAGTAGTTTCAAATTTTATTTAAATTCCATTTAAAATAAAGGTTTTAATATCAGGGACTATATTATTGACTAAATATGTATTGTTAAAAAAAGGGTGTCAAGTAGATTAGTAAAGAGGGGCAAAAGCAGAGGAAAAAAATCTAGGTCATTCTAGGAAATAAATTCTAGAATCGTACAAATTTTTAGTAATTTTTAAAATTGTTCTATAGAAAATTAAAACAGCCACAAAAAATTTGATACAGAAATCTGTCACTTCGTTAAAAAGTCGTGTACCAATATAAAAACCTTAACGTTCTATTTTTGATAGTTACCTTAATACCCCATGAAAGTGTTGACAACGGGACACACTTGTTCCCAGAATGTACAGGGTGTACAACTAAGAAAGGAGGCCGGCTGCATCTCATTAACCGCTTATCGTAAGCTATTAAAATAAAAAAAAATTAGCTTAGTAAAAGCTGCCAAAATAAATCGCTGGAAATTATTTTCGAGTTTCTAGGTCGGCAGCTAGAGGGCGTAATGGGTATAACAAAACAGAAACTTTACATTTTCTCAACAAATCTCCATATGTTTGAACTTATGTGAAAACGGAAATTCACAGTTCGATCATTTTTCCTTCATTTAGGTCTTGAGATTTTTTTGTATCTCCGATAATAAGGGAGGGGGAAGCTGCTTAATAAATTAACAGCACAATTACTATATCGCCGCCGTCCTTCATCGGAATTACCTCATCTTGATCTCATTTGAAAGAGGATGACGGGCTTGTTAATAAATTGTTATTCGTGATGACCGCTAATTCTTATCTCTTTCTCCAGAGGGCGCTGAAACTTCTTTTGTTTTTTTAACCTTTTTTTTTAAATTGAAATCCAGCCAACCCCCCAAAGTCCGCAAATTAACATTTTGGGGGTTTTTAAAAATTAGTTCGCCTTTGAATTAAAATTCAAAATTTATGGAAAAAATGGTAAAAAAATGAAAATCAAGGTTTTAAAAGGTTTTAAAAATATTTTGCCCTTTTTAAAAAACAAAATTGTTTCAAAAAGAAGGGGAATAAGTAAAACTTGGTTAGTTTTTTTCCTTTGGAAATATTTTGACACAAAGTTGGAAAAAAAATTTTTTTATTTGTAATGCCCGCAAAAAACCCCTTAACCAAATTTGGTAAAACGGAAGGAGGCAACTTTCAGCAATTACTTTTTTTGAAGGAGAAAATAACTATGAATAGAAATGTTTTAGAATAAATTTTACTTTTTATTTAAAGTTTAAAAAAAAAAAAAAAGAATTTTTGTTCTTTCAAAATAGTTTTCCA
>JAHBCN010004374.1:64729-121111 GCA_019359885.1 Listronotus oregonensis
TGTAAATTTACACCCCCTCGCTGCTAAATTGAACTCATCTCCCCAAAGAATTTTCGATAAGAAAGGGGGGATCTTTTTTTGAATTTGAAAACCGGGGGGAGAAATCTAGCCGTTTGTCATAATCATCTGGGCTAGGGTTTGGTTAAAATAATATAAAAAAAAATTTTTAAATCCTGCAATGCATCATGTGTTTTTTTTCACACTAAAGTTTTTTTTCCCCCTTTTTTTTTTATTGCGGGAATTTGGGGGTAAAAAAAAATTTTTGCAAGACACACTCGTGGGGGCGCCCCCGCGACCATTTCCCATGATGCATTGCGGTTAAAAAAATTTTTTTTTTATTATCGGGGGGTTTTTAAACAAGGTGAAAAGGGGGCAACCTACAAAATGAAAATTTACGATTTCCCACATATTTCCCAATCAAAAATTTAGTTCTGCTGCAAATATTTCTTATTATTTATATCAGCTATTGTTGAATCACAGCTTTGTAACTCATTTTTTTTAATTGTCTCAAAAGTTGTCTCCTCTCCTTTTTTACCAAATTTGGTTACCGATTTTTTTGGGGGCTGATTACAATCTGAAAAATTTTTTTTCAACGTTTCGTTTTGAGATATTCATCATTAAGTTTAAAATCAAACTAACCCTATTTATACTATTCCCCCCTTTTTTTGCCCAAATTTTTAAATTTTTTCCCCCAAATTTTGGGACACAATATTTTACAAACCCCTTTTTAAAAAAACTTATTTTTATGTTTATTTTACACCTTTTCTTTTTTAATTGCAAACCTCCACTGCCACACGCCCCAACGTGGCCGCAACCATGTATACACTGGGGGTTTTGTAAACAATTATATTTTTTCCCTTTTTGAACTTAAAAGTTCGCAATTTCAGGGAAAAAAATTTTTAAAATAAATGAAAATACAAGGTTTTAAAAGGTTTTTAAAAAAATTTGTGCCCTTTGTATAAAAATCAAGAATTGTTACAAAAAAAAAGGGGTATAAAAAAAAATGTGGTTAGTTTGATTTTCAACTTTGATGATGAATATTTGGGAAAAAGAAACGTTGCCGAAAAAAAATTTTTTCATATTCCAAAAGCGGAAAAAAAAAACCCCCCTTTTCCCAAAAATTTTGGCCCAAAATCGGGAAAATTTCGAGACAATTACTTTTTTTTTGTAAGGAGATAAATAACGTCATGTTTCACATAGAAATGTTTTAGATACTACAACTCTTTACTCTTTATTTGAACAGTTTCCAAAAAAAAATAAAAAATAAGACATTACTGTATTTTCAATGGTTTCACTTTCTGATAAAAAAATGGTTATTTCGAAATAATTTGAAAACTAATGAAGATATCGAAATACGTTTTACGTCATAATATAGTTATTTTTATGCTCTTTAAAAATCCGGTTAAAAAACAATATAGCCCCATTTAATTTTTTAAAGAAAAACCGAAACTTTTGGTTTCAGCTCCCTCTGGAGAAAGAGATACGAATTAGCGGTCATCACGAATAACAATTTATTAACAAGCCTGTCATCCTCTTTTAAATAAGATCAAGTTGAGTTAATTCGGATGAAGGACTGCGGAGATATAGTATAATTTGGAAGTTAATTTATTAAGCAGCTTCCCCCTCCCTTATTATCGGAGATACAAAAAAAATATCAAGACCTAAATGAAGGAAAAATGATCGAACTTTGAATTTCCGTTTTCAAAAAAGTTCAAACACAAAGACATAAAATGTAAAGTTTCTGTTTTGTTATACCCGTTACTCCCTCTAGCGGCCGACCTAGAAACTCGAAAGCTTTTACTATATTTTTTTTATTTCAATAACTTACGATAAGCGGTTAATGAGATACAGCCGTTCTCCTGTCTTAGTTGTACACCCTGAACAAACATTTGTACATTGCACATGCAAAGCTTCGTATTAAACTAAGTAAATTATTTTCTGTAATTGGTTATAATTTAGGAGTTATTGCACCACGTATTTTAAACTAACAATCATTTCCTCATTATTATTTGACAGTGGTTAACTTTGTTATATCATTTTCAGGAAAAATCAAATAGATGTATTAAGTAAAACTTAGCGTAATATTTAAATTGTTTAAATGGGCTTTAATATCATAGTTCTGATTGTTTTTAACTTTCATTTTTCATTTACGGAACATAAACTTAAGAGAATCACTTATCTTTATTATGTTATAATAATTGTATACTAACATTTCCACATTAAAGTGTTACGCTTTTGCTCGACAAACCAGGAAATTTAAAAATTAGACATAAATCTGTCTCTTAATGCAACAATTGCTTTGTCGTTATTATACCGGGTAACCACAAAATCGTTATCTACTTTAGCCTTCGATTAGTTTTTAATGTTTAAATTTGTAAGTACTTTTGTTGAAACCTAAAGAAGAGTACATTTTATTGTTTAATTATTATTTATTCCAATTTTATTAAAAAAAATACGGTTATTAATTTAAAATCGTTAAGTATCGGTAAGAAAATTTTACCCCTAAATAAATTTATAAATTAAAAAGCATGACATTTTGCTGATGAAACCTACGAACACACAGTCTGACAGAAAAATTACCATTTACAAAAAGATTATTTGGAAATATAATAAATAACAGGTTATTTAAACCAAACTATTTATAGTCCTTTCAAATTAGACCAAAAAATAGAAGTGAAGGTACATAAATTTACATGAAGATGAAAGTGGGAAAATTGTTCAAAACCTAATTAAAAATAAGATTCTAAAATTCTTCATCGTTCCGGAAAGTGGAAAAAGATTGAGGATAAAGGTCAAAAAAAGTTTCATCGTAAAATTACAAAAAAAAAAAAAATTTGTAGATCATAAAATTGTCTATAAAAAAGGTATCAATAATTTCTAAAACCCACCGTTTCTGAGATATAACGATTTAAAAAGTTGTAAGCGTCATTGTATGCACACGTTTCCACGCCACCTCTAAGGTAGTGTACTTAGCGCGTTTTTTTTTAACGTGGTTTTCCCAGTAGGCCTATTTCACAGGTCTGTTGTGATTCTGTTTAATTGGAAACTATTGCATAATAACCGATATTCGCAAGGGTTGGAAATAATAAAAGCGATGGAAAGTAAAAAAACAGAAAAGTTAATTCGTCCGATTCATAATATTTAATTACTTTTCGTTGTTTTTCTTCTTGATCTTCTTCTTCTTCTTTTTCTTTTTGATCTAATTTTTTTTTTTTCATCCTGGGTGTAAATGAATTGCGTCAATAGCGATGTATCGCATGTCTGTTCGTCAGTATCAAACGAATCCTCTGCTGTTGGTGATTCAACATTAGAACACGACCGGCCTTGACAATTCGTGCATGCCAGAGAACAAAACAGTCCAACTTTTTTGTAACCACATTTAGCACTGCATCCCTTTTTACAGTTGCAAAAAATTGTGTTTAGCAGTTTTCCGGCGCAGGTGGGAGTAAAGTCTGAATTGGTTCCATTTTTCTGACCTTTGACCTCGAGTAATTTTTTCACATACCGGAAGGATGGGGAATTTTAAAATGTTATTTTTAATTATGTGTTAAACAATTTTACCCACTTTCAGCTTGATGTAAATTTAGGTACCTTTGAATGTCTAGATTGACCGGAGTATCCACTTTTTTGGGATGTTAAATCAACATGATTTAATTATTTTTGAGTTGTCAAATATTTTTTTACAGTTTATCAGAAATTAAAAAATTTAAAAACAAATTTAAATGTCAATTTTTGAAAAAAAAATCTAAAAATTGGTGTTTTTGATTTTTTTGTTTTTACACGAAGAATATGAAACAAATTACGCGCGATTAAAAATTATGTTAGCTTTTCAAAAAACACGACAATAAATTTTTGAGAGGCAGAATTATGTTCAACAAAGCAGAAATGCGAAATATTTAATCAGGAACTGCGATATAAAGTTATTTCGGAGTTAAGTTATGCCGAGACAGAAGACGAAAGATTAAAATGTGTATAATATTTATACAAATGTTTGTTTTTTTTATTGTCGTGGACAAAGAAATTTTATATTTAAGCAATGATGACCACTGGCGTAGGTAAGGGGAGGATGAGGGTATTTACCCCTCCCTCTATGAATATTTAAAAATATTTTAGGGTCTGCAAATTATTATCTGCATATCAAAAATTTAAAGGACTTAAAACATTAATGTATTATTGACCAACTTCTAACCCCATCTTTAAGGTCTAGCTGATAACCAAGCCACACTTGAACTTGATAATATACCGGAAAAAGATGTTAATAAGCAACAACTGGGGTTGGAGAAAGACAAGCTAATTGCACTTGTTTTTTACAAAACATGCATATCGATACTTATCTAGATGGTTTATATTCTGGATATTAATGATTAGATCTTCATTTTCCCTGACATTTTCATAGTTATGCTTATGTATATTTTATATTTTAAATGTAAGTTATAATCACCGACAGAAACATATTTTTATATTACAGCTACAAAGATGTATATACATGATGTACTTATGCATACAATGACGCTCACAACTTTTTGAATCGTTATATCTCAGAAACGGTGGTTTTTAGGAAAAAAAATATTGGTACCTTTTTTATAGATAATATTATGATCTACAATTTTAAAGGTAATTTTATGATAAAACCTACTGTTTTCAAGAATCATCAAGAAAATCTCCAATTTTTTGACCTTTGACCTCGAGTCAATTTTTTTCCACGTGTCGGAAGGATGGAGAATTTTGAAATGTTATTTTTAATTATGTTTTAAATGATTTTACTAACTTACAGCTTGATGTAAATTTATGTACCTTTGAATGTCTAGATTGACCGGAGTAATAGCAATGTTTCACCGAGTTTAATAAAATACTAAAATTTGGTATGACTTTTATAGAAATTGACATAAATATATTCCATAAAATTATCCTTTATAATACCACCAGAGTTGTAATTAGAACTGCAAAGTATACACAAACATTAATTTATTGCTGGTGTTAAATTTTATTCATAATTTTATTTTGGCTAACATATTTTATTTAGTTAAATCTTTTGGTCACCAGCATCTTGATCGTTTCGACTTACTTTTAAGTATGTAAATGTAGTGCTTTTCTAAATAATGTAAAAGATCATGTAAATGTGCTTGGTATATTATAGGTGTTTTCCAGGCTACAGTATCCAGTTAGTCCTAACACTATTACAATCAGGTTTTTATTTTGATATCGCATTAATTTACTATTAGTATAATTAACGATATTCTTGCATTCACTGATTAAAATAATTATCTACGTCTAGTTAGGGAATCTATGTTTTTATTACATTATGTCCCTTTTTATCCTATTATTCACGAATGTGTGAATCTATTGAAGTTAGTGCCCATTTCATTAGTGATGTAAATCCGATGATATCTTTTTCGCTTTATGTCAAATATTTTTTTTTAAGAAACTCTAAACCGGGAAATTAAAGTATTTAAAATTCAAATATAAAACCTTCGCGCAAAACCGACATTCTGTCCCGAGCCACTAACCAAAAAACTAACTAAAAACTAACTAGACGATTTCGCCACGTTTTGGTTGGTACATAACTGGTTAACCATTCGGTATCTTCTGACGTCATGAGAATGACGTACCTTACCAATTTAAGCCGAATTTGCCTTGTTTGTCATTCGTCAGCTGACAGCTCCAGCGCCTGAAAGAAGTGTGTAAACTTTTAATCATTACTAACCTCTTAATAACAATGAGCAGATTTCATCGTTCTCAAAGAACGTCAATGTATGATTATTAATTAGGAACGTCACACCGTTTTTATAACTTTTATCGGCACCAAAAATATATTGTCGGCGCTCATTTCAACAAATTGATAACAAAAAATAAATAAACAAATAATCAAAATAGTTAGCCAATCAGCTTCCAAGTTAAACAAAGATAGCAAGCTACCAAAATTAACTAACCGTGCTTCAAGCTTGGTATGTTTTTCGTCCCGAAATCGGTTGGTACATTTCTGACCAACCAAAAGCTCTGCCAAAAGTACCTATCAAAACGTGGCGAAATCGTCTAATGTCTGGTCGACCAGCTAAGTTCCAATATTACATCTCGGGTGACAGCGATGTGAATCGTATACCAAGCGGAATTAATCCGGATAACCAAAAACTTTGGATTTTTTATCAATAGATAAGTGTCCTTTCTATTTTTTATTAAAAAAAGTAGAATACTTTAATGTGTTCATTTTTGTATACCTGAACAAAAAATGTTGATTTAAAAAGTCAGTTACCATGCTTACAATAACAACAAATGTACTGCATTGGTTTAAAGAGTCGGCGGTAATCACTATTACTTACCTGATGTTATTCTAAAACTATAATAAACATATTTCAAAGCAGCCGATTTCTGCTTTTTTTTTTGTATGATAATGGCGATGGCTTTTTTGTTGAAATAAATGAACGAAGCAAAAAAAAGAGCTCAGCAGACCCCGTGGCATTACAAGCCTTCTTGGTTTGAAGTCAAATTTAAAGGGGTAGATGTGAACTTTAAATTATACTGAAACATTTTTTTTCTAAGAAAAAATTTTTAGCAGATGGTACTTTAATAATAATAACAATAAGTCAAGAAAGAGATTTGGCGTGTTTCTGAATCAAAATAAATTTTATGCGGAGGTCTAATATAAATACTATCTCTTATGAGAAACATATTTTCTGTAATTTAACGAAACCTAATTTAGGAGAGTTTTAAATAAATTAAAGGCTAAACAAAATTATTTGGTAATTTTCTATGGTTTACGCCTGACTGCACAACCTGAGAATTTTAAACCAAAATAAAATGTGAGAGTTTTAACTCTAGTTTCAGATAAACAGTGACAAATTATTTTATTTTCATGAAAAGACATGAATTTACCTTTGGTTTTCTATTGGAATAATTAAAATTATTTTTTATCGCTTAATTTGATCTCGTGCTATATAATTCAGAAAGAGGAATTATTCGTTTAAATTTTAATTAATTTTTAAGTATTATTATGACAATATTTTGTTATCGTACGCGGGTATAACATAAACAATTTTCTAGAAAAAAATATAATAAAAATATTTATATACTTTATTAGATATCCCTTCAAGCAATTTTCTGCATATCTATAGCCTTTTTACGTCCCTCACATTCTTAAACATTTTTTTGAAGTTAAATGAAAGAAGTTGTTGAAATTAATATTTTTTATATTAAATATTTATTTTAATTACTTTCTGAGTACTGACCTGCAATGACTTATTAAATACGATCTCTGGTTGTAAAGGCGGCGTTCCACGTGCGTAATTTAAGATAGGAAACACGGAAAACGGACTCAAATAATGTATAAACAAAAAGTTTGGTTCTCGACAAATATTCCCTTTTAACTTGACAATTAGAACGGATTTCCGCAAAAAGTGATCAAAACGAACTTTTGCGGAGTACAAGCGTGAATATTATAAAATCCAAATAGTATAGTGGATGGGGAGAACAAGGTGTTTGACCTCCGGATTTTTTTGTACAATTTCAATTTTTATAAAAATTTGTAATTAAGTTGCTTTTACCCTCTAGATCAAAGTTTATATATGCTTAGGGTGTGCCTTTTATTTTTAGGGGGTAAAAACCACCCCTTATGCTAAAAATTTTAAAAAACCATAGAAATCGAACTTATGTAAATTAAAATCATAGCTAAATATGTAGAATGAATCTATTTTTAAGTTGTGAGTTATATCTAACATTATATTTGTAACGTTTTAACCCTTAAAAATCACCCTTAATAACGAAATTACAAAAAAAAAATTTTTTTCATTTTAAAATTATTTAATAACGCTTTTATTGTGGATTTTTTTTAACAGTTGACGGTATAATAAATATTTAACTACCATAACTTAACCTTTAAATAACCACCCTTATGAGATTTACAAAAAAAAATTGACAAATTAAAACGATTTGATGATACATAATTATCCCGGAAATGAAGCTAAAAAATGGCAAAACATCGCAATTTTTTTGTCCTGCATTGATTTGCATAAAAATTTGGAATAAGGCGCTTCCAACTCTTTACTTCAAATTCTATTTCATGGTGATGTGTGCTGTTTGTTTTTTAAGGGTGAAAACTACCCCTAATTGTCAAAACTTATAGAATAACATTTTAAACCTTAAGATGAGTAAAAGTTGATTTGGATTAGTTGATTAATGATTGTTTTATGCTTTGGAATACAATTTTAAAATATTTTAACCCTTAAAAATCAACCCTTGTTAAAGCTTAAAGTAAAAAAAATATATTTACTTTAAAAAAATTATTAATTTACCATAGTGATTTAATTTAAGAATGATGTTGCTTAAAATATGTTTTAATTTTATTTCGTAACTTTTTGACCCTTATAAATCAGCCCTTATTATAGCTTAATTAAAAAAAAGATTTATCCCCAAAAATTAATAGCTTGACAGATTTAATAATTAAAAATATTACTGCCTGAAATATTACCAATTCCATTCTTTGCAAATTTTAATCCTTAAAAACCACCTTACAACATTGCAATTTATAAACCAATAATAGATATAAATAGGAAAAGAAAGTAATTACATGCAATAATTATACCGGTAAAGAATAAAGTATACCGGTTTTATGAATATTATGCTCCAAGTGATCTATTGGAATTTTAGAAAAAAAAAGTTGATTGGTTTTTTAAACATGCCCCATTAGTTTTAAAGATAGAAAGTTTTTCAAAGATAATTTGTAGGGTTTTTATCAGCTTCAAGGTATGCAAAACAAATCCTTTTTAATCCATTAGTTTTAAATGAGATTAGTCTAAAGGGCTAGAATAAGGTGGTGCTCGCTCGTAAATAGAGCCTTTAAACGGCCATATCTAGCCAAATATTTACGGTACAGAAAAATATGTGCAATGAAAAGTCTTTGTTATCAAAAAGCAATAATTCTATACTTTACATTTCTTTCGTATCTTCAATATTGTTAAAGGGTATTTTGAAGAAAATGGCTATTTTTACGAAATTGCGGAAATTGTTTTTTACTTTAAGCTCCAATATTTTTTAAATTAAGCATTTTAATTTGGTTAAACTTCTAGAATGTTTTGGTAATACATATATAAAAAGAATCGTAAAAGGGTACAGATCTATTTTCATTAGAGTTATAGGGGTTGTTTTTATTGATCTTTCTGAAAAAAGTGGGGACCGACCTCATTTTTATCATAACTCGTTCAATTTTCATGTAAAAACTTTTTTTTTGTTTTTAAGTGAAAGGTCTTATTATATACTTTAAAAAAGACCTATATGTTTTCCTTTAAAAATGCAAACTTTTTCTGCTATTTGACTTTGAATCTTTCAAATTTAGCATTTGACGAACAAAGCTACTCATTAACAAGCGTAGCTCGGTATGTATTGGTTGTAGAGAAATTATAAAATTACATTTTTTTCTAGTTTTCTTCATTAAACTATATATAAATAAAAATAAAAATAATATAATAATAACTCGAAAAATATTAATTTAAACAAAAAAAATTTTTAAAACATTTTTTACTTAAAATTACTTTCTTTCTCGATTTCTATAGTTAAAATGTAATAAAAAATATCCACCATCAAGATGAGGTGGAAACCACCCCCAGGATAAAAGCACACCTTGGCATGATATAAACTTTGATCCTTGGGCTATTCCCTACCTTCTGTGAAAATTTCAGGTAAATCCATGCAGGACAAAAAAATTCCTAGCCAAAATGTCTCATTTCGTGTACTAAAATTGCTGCTCTTCGACCAATAGGTTTTATATTGCCTTCCGCTTTTCCATGTTTTCCTATGGATTTATGCACATATATCGCCACCATAAGTGTACGTTAACGGATTTTTTAGGTGTTTCTACATACCTTTAGCAAATGAGAATAAAAAAGTAACTTTTAATGCAAATAGGTTTTGTAAGTTATGGCTAGTATACAACACCCATTTGTTAGGGGTTTAAACTTTAAATAATGGTAATAAGTGGGCTGAAGGTGCCAAATCAACCAAATTTTTCTTTAAAATGGGTTGCGAAACAATCTCATTTTAAAGGATTGTTAGAAAATAATTTCACCGCGCCGCCCTTTTATAGCATAAAAAACATAACCTACATATTAAAATGAAGGATTAATTTTTATTTTATTTGGTTAGCAACTATAAATAATTTCATATAGTGTTGTTTTAAATAAAACTTAAGTGCGTATGCGATGATAATAGAAAAAGCTTTAAAGACCATTAAAAATATATTATTTTACCTATTTTATTGGATTTTATTTTATTACCTATACAGACAGGTCCAGTGTAGTAGAAACATAGGCAGGGAACTGATGAATTTACTACTGTTCGCTTCGATCGATAAACATCGGCATGCATGATTAACTGAACGAGATCTCAGTTTGTAATATGCTTTCGGATGAGCGGTTTAAGGCGTGCTTGAAAATTACGAAAAATAAATTTATGTGGTCTAATCTGTTAAGAAAACAGTTGATACTTAATACCGTTATTTATAAATAAGGAATTAAATACCAATAGCTTTATTTATCAGATCATTAATTGCCAAAGCAAAATAAAAAGTAAGTTCTCTGAACCCAAAACTCATTTCTAAAATTAAAATAGTACGCAATGAAAAAATAAATAATTATAAACATAAAAAATACTCTATAATGAAATTATAATAAATATTCAAACAAACCTCCTTCTTGCGCAAGGCAATATCCCAAACGATCGTAAAAACCCCGTCTAACGTTTGTTAGCAAATTAGGGCTAATAGTTTAAAAAGCTTCTTCGATTTTTATTCGAAGTTCTTCTAAATTATTAGCCCTATCATGACCATAAACCTTATTTTTTAAATAACCCCACAAAAAGAAATCATTAGGAGCAAGGTCTGGTGATCTCGCGGGCCACAAAATGGTTCCACGTTCACTAATCAAACGGTTAGGAAACGTATTGTTCAAATATCCTTGAACAATACGTCCATTGTGAGCGGGATAACAATCTTGCTGAAACCAGATATTACCAAATCTTACTCCTAATAATTGGCGAATTGCCGGTACAATCTGTTGTTGTAACAGATCCAAATAAATTGCTGTAGTTAAATTGCCTTCAATAAGGTGTTCTTCCACCATACCAGCCCAAACATTCAATTTTTGAGGATACTGGGTTCGAACCTCAAAATACCTGTGTAGGTTTTCACGAGAACAATATCGAACTTGAGTTGGATTATGTCGATTTAATAATGGAAAGGTTGATTCATCGGTGAAAACCATCGATCTAAGAAAGTTTTCATCTGTAGTTGCCCTTTCCATTATTAATTCGCAAAACTCCATACGTCGAAATTGTTCTTCGGGGAAAAATTTCATGTGTTTTTCGGGCCTTGTAGGATCGGAAAGCATTTTTTTTTAAGGACTCTTTTAACTGTAGTAGGCGATGAATCTCTTACCTCAGCAAGTTGTCTACTGATTACAGTGGGGTCTTGTTCAGCAGTAACACAAATTAATGCCTCTTTTAATTCCCCTTCTTCATTTACGAGTTTCTGCTTTTTATGTTTTTGGGGAGACACACACCCGTGGGTCTCAAAATTTTGGATAATTCTAAAAATTGTTTTCAGACATGGTATAGGTCTGTTTTCAAATGCTTTGGGAAAAGATTCATGAATTTGTCGATATGATTTTCCTTGGAAATACCATTTTACAATTTGAACCTTTTCACGAAGTTCGTAAACGTCCATTATTATTTATTTTTAGTTAAGAAATGAGTTTCCAAGAGAACTTACCACGCATTTGCAAAGCAGCAAATAATATTTAAATTCAAAATTAAATCTTCAAAAACATTCCACATTTTTATTGCATCGTTTTTGCGAGTTTTGTTTCGCTAGCTCGAGTCAGGCGAATGTAAGTCAATTCGCCTAGGTGTTTTCTATGTTTCTACTACAGTGGACCTGTCTGTATATTCTCCTATTAGCACCAAATCAAATGCATCAGTTAACAAATTAATACCTTAAAACTAGTTTACCCATTATTTCTAATTAATGATAATAACGAGACAAATATCTGTTTTTTTTAATTTACGCTAGTGAATAGAATTCATGTGTGAATTTCTGCAGCCTAACAAAGCGTTTTAAAACAAATACGTTGCTATTTATGCAAGTATTTTTATTCTTCTTAATGTTTTTGCTGGCAATTGTTGAACAAATTAAAGATAAGAATAAAAACTGTCACTTTCTATTTCTGTTTTGCATAAATAAATAAATAACATATTTTTTTTCCTAGTATTAAAAAAACTCGATTATTCCGTAATAAATTAAAATTAAAAGTAAAAACATTGAAAGTTTAATAAATAAAGTTAGTCATTTTGGTCGGCACCAGAAAGTAACATTTTGAATGAACAGTCTTTTAGTGTTATCTGCCATATGTTTTTTTTATAAGAAACTTTACTATTTAATTATTGTTCTTAGTAAATATATTATCATAAATGTATGGGAATATTTAATTAAAAATGTATGTACCTGCAATATGTTGTTTTAAGTTTAAACTTTAAATATAAAAATATTTTCAAGAGTTTATTTACTTACTTAACAGATATCTTTTCTGTCGCAAAACGTTAGATATGATTATTTATTAAAACAAAAATTATTCCAGAATAAAGAAAAAAATATTTATATATATATATATATATATATATATATATATATATATATATATATATATATATATATATATATATATATATATATATATATATATATTTAATTATTCTTTTTTTTTTATAGATTGTTATGGAGAGCTAGTCTGCTCTCGCAATAATAGTAACAAAAAAATATGAAAGACATAAAAATATTTATTTCTTTATAAAATTGATTTGTTTTTAAGTATCTTTATAATAAAATAATTATTTTTATAAAATTATATAAAAATAGAAAATAAACTTACTTGATTTTTATGTAATTTCATAAAAAAATTATTTTATTTGTCCTAAAAACACATCAATTTTATAAAAGAATTAATTTTTTATGTCTTTCATGTTTTTGTTACTTTATTGCGAGCAGACTGCTCTCCATAATAATCTATAAAAAAAATAATTAAAAAAATAATATATAAATATCTTTATTCTGGAGAAAAGCCAAATAATTTTGATATTTCCAGAAATTAAACTATAAAAAAAATGATTATTTATGATGCACACAGAAAAAAAACTTGTAAAGACTTATACAATTAGTTAGGCACTATAGGGACAACCAAAACCTTATATAATCATTAGTGTTTACTAGAATTGCCTTAAGTAGCATAAAAAAAGTTTGTTTTAGGTTCTAGTATATATCTTTATTTTCTTATACAGAAAATGAAACTATTATAGTAGATAAATTTAAGTCCTAATAAAATAATATGCCATATAAATATATAAATACTTTGCTAAGGTAGATTAACGAATTAGACAAGATTCTTATCTACAACAGACAGTTTCGTTACGTGTAAGAGATAATTGTTACGTTTACGGGAAAACTAAAAATCAAATGTAAAGTAAACAATAAGGTAGATGCGGGTAATAAGGCATGTCGGCTATTAAGGCCTAAGTAACAAAAATGCAATATAAAATGATCGGTGCCTCTTCAGGTCACATACGCATATAGATAACGGTCATAGATGACACTTAGGCATCGTTCACTAAACGATGCTTTAGGCTTGTAGTCGCGCCTTAGCTCCATCGCTGTCACATAGTCTAAGGATATTCTAATAAAGTCCTCTTACTTTTTTAATGTTGCTAAAATACTGCCGTTGACCTTGAACAGACCCGGCCACGGGTGGCCACGGTGCAGCAGACCAATAAGTGGGATTACCGCGTACGTTCAATGTGAATAGTCTAACTTCCGTCCATATAAGTGAGATTATTAATGTTTGTATTATGTATTTATTTTTTATAAACCGTTATAACGTAAAGCGTGCAAAAATGATTTCGCTAATATAACCGTCTGGACCGAAGGCATTGCACAAACTAAGTCACGGCTAAGCCGTAAGGCCGCTGGGTAGCTGATAGGCGGGGGATCGGTGCAGGCCGGAGGCAATTTTACGCAGCATGCTTGAGTGAGTAGACTTTATTAGAATATCCTTAGACTTTGGCTGTCATCAGTATGACATCATTCATAGTAAGGTGCTTCCATTACTTCTTTGAGACCCCACTTATGTAACATTAGTTTTGCTTCTTCCACCAACACAATAACCTATTTGTTAAATAAAATCGTACGTGTGGTAGCGATATTTGGACAATATATTATGACCTAAACTAGTTAAATATTTTACGCCAAGAGTAGCCACAAGCTGTAGCGCAATTAAGAAACTTTTTAACTCTAAACACTAGTGTATTTGTTTTAAACAGATATTTTTTTTCTTGCCAGTTTAATTAATAATGTATGCAAGTTAAATAATTTTATCTATGATTATCTACGAGATCCTTAATTGTTCCCAATAAGAAAATGATCTATTTAAAAAACAATATTTTAATAACTAACGGTTACAAATAAAACTATGTCGATTATCCAAGATTCTTTTTAAGTCCAACGAAATAGAGCCCGTTCTGTTAAATAATATTTTATAAAGGGGTAAGTAATATGTTGTTAAGTTATGTGGCCGAAATTATGTAAAATAAACAAATATGTTAGGTCAATTATTAATTAGTAATTCGTGTTATTTAAAGTAAATTAGATTTTTGTTAAATGAGATTATATTGTGTTAAAAGAAAAAAATATTAAAAAAAAAATATTTTAAGTAGTAAATAAGATCATTGCTTTATTTATGTTTAATTATTTTCGTTTATTTTAGTAAATTTGGCTTCAGACTAGTTTTTTTTTGTTCTGGCAAATGTTGCGTGTAGAGTTTTTGATGTCCTAAAAAAGAGTATAATATATATATTTCATAGGTTAGCCACTATGTATATAAAACACTTGATATTCTATAAATAAAAAAATAATCAAATACAAAACAGCGTCTATAAAAACAAACTTATCAAAATCAATTTCGAGTTAACAGTGAAATAGTCATGGTCATTTTTTTTTTAAGTTGAGAAGAAATAAATATCAATCTGCGTTATTTACCTGCAATACAGGGTTTGCGATAATCCAATAGCATTTTTAGATCGCCGTTTTCTCTGTCTACATCAGAAATTGGCTGGTGCGATACTAATAATATTTTTGACGTTTGGTTGGCTCTCTCAATAGAGCCCTGATTTTGACTGTACTGTGGATTTCCATGTCCTAGCATAAGTTCTGACCAAAGAATCGTCATTTTACATATAATACGATTGACAAATTAGCTTCTATTTTCTGACTGCAAAATACGTGGGGCATCTATCGCGTATCATTCAAATGGTAGACTATTTCTTTAGCTCCTTTACATTTCAAAGCACAACAAATCTGGTCAAGTAGTCTTGGAAGACCATAATATTTTAAAACTTTGCTTCGTTAAGTCTGAAAATCAATTAGATCCATACGCAAAAGTTAATTTTATTAGCCCATATGTATCGGTTTAAGCTACCGTCACCGATGTGTTTTTTTACCTTACATTTTTTGATATATTTAATCGGGTGGTTATTGTGGCAATTGGTGCAAGATATTTACAAATTTATTAACCATTTCGAAAATGTCGTTTTTTGGAGCCTGAATACTATTTTCAAGAAACATCTGATTCTGTTAACCAACAATAGTCAATTATAGTAGAGTGAATGGGGAGAAAAAAGGTGTTTAACCTCCGGATTTTTTTGTACAGTTTCAATTTTTATGAAAATTTGGAATTAAGTTGCCTTCACCCTCTAGATTTAAGTTTATATATGCTTAAGGTGTGCTTTTTATTTTTAGGGGGTAAAAACCACTCCTCATGCTAAAAAATTTTAAAAAACCATAGAATTGACCTTATGTAAATTAAAATTATAGCTAAATATGTAGAATAAATATATTTTTATGTTGTAAGCTATATTTAACATTATATTTGTAACGTTTTAACCCTTAAAAATCACCCTTAATAACAAAAGTACAAAAAAATTGTTTTTTTCATTTTAAAATTGTTTAATAACGTATGTTATTGTGGAATTTTTTTAACATTTTACGGTATAATAAATATTTAACTACCATAATTCAACTTTTAAAACCCACCCTCCATAAGATGTACAAAAAAATTGTTTTTGTCAAATTAAAACGATTTGATGATACATAATTATAGTCCCGGAAATGAAGCTAAAAAATGGCACAACCTCGCATTTTTTGTCCTGCATCGATTTGCATAAAAATTTGGAATTAGACGCTTCTAACCCTCTACTTTAAATTCTATTTTATGGTGATGTGCGCTGTTTGTTTTTTAAGGGTGAAAACTACCCCTAATTGTCAAAACTTATAAAATAACATTTTAAACCTTAAGATGGGTAAAAGATGGTTTGGATTAGTTGATTTTTGATTGTTTTATGCTTTGAAATACAATTTTAAAATATTTCAACCCTTAAGAATCAACCCTTGTTAGAGCTTAAAGTAAAAAAAAAATATTTACTCTATAAATAGCTTGACAGATTTAGTAATTAAAAATATTACTGCCTGAAATATTACCAATTTCATTCTTTTGCAAATTTTAAATCCTTAAAAACCACCCCTTAAAACATTCCAATTCTTATAAACCAATATAATAGATATAAATAGGAAAAAAAGTAGAATTACATACAAAAATTATACCGTAAAAGTATAAAGTATACCGGTTGTAGAGAATATTATGCTTTATTGATTGGTTTTTTAAACATAGCTCCTTTAGTTTTAAGGATAGAAAGTTTTTTCAAAAATAATTTTGTAGAGTTTGTTAAGAGCTACAAGGCTTCGTCAATTTAATTCTTTTTAATCCCTTAGTTTTAAAATGGGATGAGTTTAAAGGGCTAGAATAAGGTGGTGCCCTCTTGTAATTAGAGGCTATAAACGGCCATATCTGGCCAAATATTTATTGTACAGAAAAATCTCTATAAGAAAAGTCTTTGTTATCAAAAAAGCTACAATTCGGTACTCCAGCATTTATTCGTATATTCAGTATTGTTGAGTTATTTTGAAGAAAATGGCTATTTTTACAAAATTGCGGAAAATCGTTTTTCACTTTAAGCTCCAATTTTTCTAAAATTAAGCATTTTAATTTGTTTAAACTTCTATAATGTATTAATAATACATATATAAAATGAATTGCAGAAGGGTACAGATCAATTTTAATTAAGAGGGGAATTAGGAGGTTGTTTTTAATGATCTTTTCGTAGAAAACAGTAGAGACCTACTTTATTTTTATCATAACTCGCTCATTTTTTATGCTGTTTTTAAAAGAAAGCTCTTATTATATACTTTAAAAAAAACTTATATGTTTTCCTTGATAAGTGCAAACTTTTCCCGGTATTTGAAATTGAATCTTTTAAATTTAGCATTTGAGGAACAAAAGCTAACCATTAACAAGCCATAGCTCGGTTCGTATTGCTTGTAGAGAAATTATAAAATAACATTTTGTTTAGTTTTTTTATAAGCTACAATTTTGCTTTCCACAGTTTTTTTGATAAAATGCATATTTTTAGAGTTATTCGTGAAAAACCCATTAAAAACGTCGATTTTTTGGTCGAAAAACTTTTTACTTTCAATCGCGAATAACTCGAAAAATATTAGTTTTACGAAAAAAATGTATAGACCATTTTTTACTTAAAATTACTCTTTTTATCAATTTCTTTAGTTAAAATGTAAGAAAAAATTTCCACCCACGAAGATGGGGTGGCAACCACCCCCAGGATAAAAGCACACCTCGGCATTATATAAACTTTGATCCTTTGGCTATTCCCTACCTTCTGTAAAAATGTTAGGTGAATCCATGCAGGACAAAAAAATGTCGAGCCAAAATGCCTCATTTTCTGTACTATTAAAAACCGGTCCCGAGGCAAAGAATATATATTCTTTGCCCGAGGAGCGTAAACATATTTATGTGACAACTTCGACATAAATCAAATTATAAGATCAATGATCAACTACCAAAATTAATTCATACCTATTTCGTCTGCTGATAACTAATGCATTGAGTTAATTTGATTAATGTTTTGACCAATTTTATATAAAATTTGTATTCCATTTATTATATATATTTTTTGATATAAATTTTATAAAATATTTGGATCAATTTAACTCATAAATGTTCTAAAAAATGTCACTTACACCCTAGATTTTGTAAATCAGAAAGCTAATTAAAATAACATTTTTTTATCATTAACAAAATTTAATTATTACAAAAGTAAGTTGTTTTCCAGCTAAAAATTGTTTAAAACTTTTATTTTTGTATTTAAAACAAATACTTTAAAATCTTAATACCTTATAAGTATTAAAGTTATGTATTAAAGTTATTATTTCGTGTGCTTAAACAAAAGTATCTAAGGCTTATATTTAGTTCACGTAGAAATTCCAGCTTGTTTTATTTACCTAAAAACGATTCATTCATTGGAAAAAATGCAGAGCATAAAATGGTTTTTTGGACAAATCATTATGATTACCAAAAACTTCGTAAATTTAGTTCGCGTAAAAATTCAAGCGAGCTTTTATCACTTAAAAACAATTTATTGCTAAAAACGCAGAGCATACAATGGTGTATTTGCTGATCAGGTAACATCACCAAAAATCTAAAAATCTATATTTCTATGAGATAAAATTAAATAATAAAACTCTTAAAAGCAAAATCTTTGACATGCTTTCTTCTTTTATGAAGGAGAAACATGCAATTGCATTGAACCAAAGGCTTTTAAGTAGAAAGTAGTAAAAATATATGATATGAAAATTAAACGTTACAAAAAATGTTGTTACGCAGATAGATTTTTTACCACGTACCTAGACTAGCGTTTGTTTTTGTCATGTTCTGATTACGTTGTAATGCGCGAATTTTTATGATGATGATTTTTTTGACATATTATGTATGTTTATTTTTCTGGCGGTTTGTTGGCATAAAAACAGCAAAATGTATACTTTAAAGAAGATTAAGTTATAGTTAAATGTTTTAGATTATAATAGGAAACAAATCTGTAAAAGAAATTAAATAAAGAATAATTTTTAAAAATAAAACAAACATGGCAAAAACACCTGAAACTAAAACATACATTTATATCTTTAATAAACTATACATTAAAAACAAAAGTATATTTTTATTTTAAATTTTAAAAAAATGTTATGTTTAATAGAGCCGTATAAGGGGGCTGGTAAAAGTGTTTTAAGTCTTTTGTATTCTTAAATGTTTTTTTTTCTCTATTTCTTTTTCTAATTTCGTAATGAACGATGCAATCTTTTTCTTCGGAAATGCTTTAATTGGTCTTTTCTTTTAAGTTATTAAATACTAAATTGATAAGAATACGGTAGTCCCCATAGTAATAATTCTGTTTTTTACAAATAAATTTAATTAACTCATTAAATAAATTTTCATATGCCTATTTTCTTTTCAGAATGCCACCAGTAAGATGGAAGCGTTCGTTTTATGGTAAGTACAGTTGATAACATCTATGTAAATATATTATTTTATAGGAGAAAATGGCCCGATTAACGGCTTTAAATGTGTTTAAATAGCAAAGAATAATTAAATATGTGTTCTTAAGGATAGCTTTTTTAAATATTCAATTATTAGAGCACGAAATATATGCACAAAAAGTTGTTAAATATTTGTATATGTGTATACAAATATAATATATAATATGCAACACATCTAAGAATTTTTTCGAATTTCGGTAAATTTCTGCTTATTTTGCTCGCGTTTTATAATAATTTAAAGGCAATATGTATTTAAAATCAAATACAAAACGCTCGCGCTCAAACAAAAGACAAAATAGTTTCTAATGAAGTAGAGCCTTTACAAACTATTTCTTAAATTGTATGTTTCCAACCCCAGACAAAGATACAGTGAGAAAACTTTGAGGATGGCAGATTTCAACCCTTTCACAGGGTAGCAGGTGATTATAAATATTGTTATAGAAAAGCTTTGAAAAATATAAGATCTGTCCTAAATTCCATTCGTCTGTGTTTATCCACACTTATAAATTAAAATATTTGTTTCCTAAAATTTTACCGCGCTGGAGTTTAAAACTTAAGAAGTTTGGGACATATGTTTATAGAAACTTTTTTTTCATTTCTATCTAAGGAGTCAGCCTATAGTTTTTTTTGTAATATTGAAAAAACACCCTGTAGATGTTAGCGCAAACACTGAAATCCGTTATTCCCATAGATGGCTAGTCAGTACATGTATTGTCGGCAAACAGCGTAAAAATAACAAGAACTAACCATTTAATCACACCCTGTAATGCCTAGACAAACAATAAAGTATAAATGATTATTAGGGTGTTTTCCTTTAATGGATTTGGGCATTACAGGAAATTACTAAAGTCAAACCCAAAGTTAATTTAGTAACTACTTTATGTATAATTACTTAATTATTTAAACACTGTTTTTAAATTTTATGTTAAATTATACGTAATGTGCCAGTGAAGAAATAATAAAAAGCTAAACATAAAAAATAAAAAAAAGACATTTTAAAATAAGACACAGACTAAATTTTATGTTAAATTATACGTAATGTGCCAGTAGAAGAAATAATAAAAAGCTAAACATAAAAAAAAATAAAATAAAAGACATTTTAAAATAAGAAACAAATTTTAAAAATCTTAGGATTACGCAAAATATGCATTTGCAAAGTAAAATGTAGGTAGGTGGGTAGTAGAGCAGGAAAAATGCAAAAAAAAAAATACAGGATATATGACATTTGATGATTACGAGTAATACTAGACAAATTACAAATACATAAAAAAATGTAATGAGATATGAAGTATACCATAGTCACCTGGATTTTTATGAAAAAAATGTAAATATTTGATAATTATTTTATACATAAGGTAATATAATCTAATATAACTAAAGTAATATAATAAGTTTTTTTTAGTTAAAACAGTAAAATTTGTGATTAAATATTTTAATACTACCTATATCAGTTCTTTTTCAGACCACATTATTTGTAGCTTTAAAGAAACTCCTTGCTAAACAATTTGGTACCAATTCTATTTACTACTTTTCCCATACAATATGAAAAATCATCTTTCAGGCCAAGCTTATCATTTTTCTTTTAACTTGTACTAGACCTATCTTCATCTATTTCAGATTTTTAATGACAAGGAAGCTTTTCCGGATAGCCCCCAAGTAAGAATCAAAGTTCACCGCCTAATTACAGACCTGCATCTTTTCTTGTTGACAATTTTTCATAAGAAAAATCCCCATGATTTGAGGGTGATTTTGGGTGTGTTGGGGAGCTTGGGATTTTGTTCCGTGGAGACTTTGATACGGGTGATGAGAACTATCACTATGCAAAGTTTAAACGGTTTAAGAAAGTCAAGTTGTTAATGTTATGATAAAACTTTATGCTTTGTGCTGTTTTTAGAATATTTTAAGAGGAAAATAGTAGATATTTGTACTTAATTTAATTTTTAATTTTGTATCTAATCTAATAGAGAGAGAGAGAGAGAGAGACAGAGAGAACCCATTTACCATTCACAATCAAAAAACAAATGCAATAACGCGTGGTCACTTGATATAAATGCAACTTAATTTCCGTTGTTACTAGTTATTCAGCAGAACACGGCTTGCAACCTATAAACTTTAATTAATTTCGTTAAATAAATTATTGCAACATTTTCCTTACATAATATCTGATAGCTAGCGAGTATTTTAAGATAAAAAATTATAGATGTTATAATCAAAACCATCACGTGGTCTAATAATAAGAGAAAGAAGTGCACAGATGGTTTATGAAATAATAAGGTTTGCTGGTTAGACTTGTAAAATGATATATAATCATTGGAAAATACTGGCGGACCAAATACCTACAATTATTAAATACCTTCATAATTTATAGAAAATATTTCGTTATTATTAAAAAGTAAAATTTGAATTTTATTTTTTTTTAGACTAAAAAAAATAACAGATTTAAAACATTTAGGAGGAGATATACCTATTTTGTTTTCTATTAATTACAAAAACAACAATTTTCAGTGTACGTCCGTTTTATTGAGGTAAAAACAGAATAATTTCTGAAGTATATGGGTAACTTACGGATTTATTTATTCTAGGTATCTGAAAAAAACACATATATACAGGGTGTCCTGATAAGGTCGTCCTCCAGCGATATCTCTGAAACCGTTCATCGCATAACTTTCGAAAAAAAAATATTTGTAGTAAAACTGGCCTCGAGAAAATGCTGGAAATTATTTTAAAGTTTTTAATTCCACCGCTAGAGGGCGTAAAACCAACAACAAAATTAAAAACACGGATTATTTAAAAATATGCCATATTAACTTATGTTGTGATAGATTTGTTACAAACTATGTAAAATAAGGAAACTTTTTTCTTTTAAGCATTTTTCCCTAATCTGTCAAAAATAGGGGGGGAATTTTTTTTTTTGGCTTAACCGATCTTAATAATCTAGGTTTCGTTTAAAAGAGCTTTTATTAGGGTTTAAGATAAAATATAGGTATGAATAATTTATTTTCTTGTTTTTCCTAGAGATTGATTTGTGTTATAAATTTTGTCAATTCTTTCAAAAAAATTTAATATAATGGTATAATTATTATAGGCCCATTAAAAAGAGCATAAAAAGTAAAGAAACTGGTGAAAACCGCATTTCGATATCCTAGTTAATTCTCGACTTATTGCCGAAAAACGGCATTACTCGTATTATTTACTATTTTAAGTTGTCAGATAAACAACGCGGCGTTTTACCGAGAATGCAATTACAACAAATAGTGATGAGCGAGACCGGTCTTGGTCTTGCGGTCTTAGTCTTGGTCTTGCAGCAAGACCAAGACCAAAACTGCCTTTTCGCTTGCAAGACCAAGACCAAGAGCAGGGTATGCAAGACCAAGACCAAGACCAAGACCGAGGAGTGCAAGACTACGCAAGACCAAGACCGACCTGCAAGACTCTTGCACTTATGCGATTTTTTTTTTAATATTATAAGTTTCATTTTTTATACTCAATATATAGAGGTATTTCATACAGATATAACAAAAAAATTGTCGAGAACTGCTTAAAGGGCGATTATTTAATAAATAACAGTTTTTTTTAATAAAATAATAATCAAATCGTTTACTTTTTTCTTTTATACAGTTCTCTAACAAGGATAACAAGTAAATTCAATAACATGTTTCAAAAATATTGAGATGGTGACTCAATGGTCCGACAAAGCTCGATATCTCCGATACCGTTCACGAAAGACAAAAACTAGGGGTACACAAGCTATAGAAGCCGAAAATTAATTTCATATTCCTAATGTTAAATTAGCTATCTGGTAATGCCACTTACAGGGTAAATAAAAAATTTCCAAAATCCAGAATTACATTATTTTTGTTCCACACTGTAAGAAGGCATCATAAGATTACTTCTTAAAACTAAGATATCAATGTGAAAGTGAAGGATTAATAAAAAAAATTGTCATGTCATATAGAAGTTCTTTTTAGATTAATGAATTTTAAATATTATTTCCGGTTTAAATGGAAAAGTCAAAACAATGTCAAAAGGATGATGACGTCATTTTTGTCAAAACCGAAAATGATATTTAAAAACCATTTACGTCGACATTGTTCCTATATGACAGTTCAACAATTTAGCATAATATACAGAGTGGCGATTTTTTATTTAAATGGATTTTTCGCCATTAATTTTTTATTTTAGGTTAAAGGTTAACGTATTTTTACAAACTTTGTACGGCAAATGTTTGACTAATTTGAAGATAAAAGTTCATATAAACTGAAAAGTTTCTTGAATAACCTTTTTTTTTTAATCAGAAACCTGTGTTTCATATCAGAATCTTTCTAACGGAAAATTCACGTCACCTCTTGTTAGCTATTAAGTCTTTTTTGTCTGCTTACACACTACACCGTTTTGTATTTGCTTTAATTTAATATGGTTCTTCAAAGAAAATTTAAATCATTCTTTTTACTAAATCTATATGTCAGTAAATGTATAAAAGCAGGTTGTGTCTCAATTCAACTAAAATCGGAACACAATAAATAAATAAACCCCTACATTTAAAATTGCATTTTAATTAAATAATTAAAATGTACTTGTAAGGTTTAAAATTGGTAAATTTTCAAATTTTAAAGCAAAAATTATAGTCTTTGTCTTTAATTTATTTTTAAGTACTAAAAAAATATATTTTATTCAAGATTGCTTAGTTTAAATAATTACTACCAAAAAAAGCAAGACCAGCAAGACTCTTGCAGCAAGACCAAGACCAAGACCGGGTGGTGCAAGACCAAGACCAAGAACAAGACCTTCTTTTGGCTTGCAAGACCAAGTCCAAGACCAGGCTTGCAAGACCAAGACCAAGACCAAGACTAGCCCGGTCTTGGTCTTGGTCTTGCTTTGCTCATCACTAACAACAAAAACAAATTGTTTTTCTACGAATATTAAATATTATCCTTATTATTTGTTTATCATAAATTTATTTACAGTATTCATTATGCTGGAATAGAATGCACATTTCCAGTTTCTCTTAAATTGGTTGCCAAACGTCCAAACACTTTTTTATTAAAATGCCGTCTTTCGGTATATCTTATGCTTATGATGGCATATTGTCTTGCAGCAATAGAGGTATTTTAAAATTTTTTAAAATAAACGGCAAGCGTATCGTGTGTCTCGGTGGTAAAATAAGACATAATCTAAAATTACTTAATAACGATTAACAACACTACTACAAATAATAATAACGATGAACTACTATAAACCAGAACTAAATATGAAATTATCAGGTTTGACACACAATGCACTTGTCATTTTTGACGTCCCTGTTTTCTGTCATTTTTGACGTCCCGGCACTCTCGATAAAAACGCTGCGTTGATTATCTGACAGCTTAAAATAGGAAAGAATACGAGTAATACAGTTTTTCGGCAATAAGTCGAGAACTAATTAGGATATCGAAATGCAGTTTCTACCCGTTTCTTTACTTTTTTATGCTCTTTTTAATAAGCTTATAATAATAATAATACCATTGTATTAAAATTTTTCGAAAAAATTGACAAAATTTATAACTTTGACACGAATCAGTCGCTACGAATAAAACAAAAAAAATTAATTAATTATACCAATATTTAATCCTAAACTCTGGTAAAAGCTTTTTAAAACGAGGCCTACTTTATTAAAATCGGTTAAGCCGGAAAAAAATTATTTAATTTTTTTCAAATGTACATTTGCTCCTCCCCCTTCCTATTTTTAACAGGTTAGGAAAAAACGCTTAAAAAAAGTTTCCTAGTTTTGCCTAGTTTGTGAGAAAACTATCAACGACATAAGTTAATATGGCATATTTTTAAATAATCCGTGTTTTCAATTTTGTTGTTCGTTTAACACCCTCTAGCGGTGAAATTAGAAACTTCAAAATAATTTCCAGCTTTTTCTCGAGACCGGTTTTACTATAAATATTTTTTTCCGAAAGCTATGTGATAAAGGATTTTCGAGATATCGCCGGAGGACTACCTTATCAGGCCACCCTGTACATTAATGATACTTTGGTAGCCACATAAAGCAACTATTATAAAAATATGACCAAGTTACTTTAAATCAACTTTAAATTGCTTTAGAAGAATGTGGTACTTCCCCGCCTTATTATGTTATATCCCACTGCTTAAGATATAATAATTATAAGCAAAAATGTATCGATCATTGTTATAAGGAATAACAAAACGATAGAACCTTTTGACAAGCATTTAAATTGTCACCAAAAATATAATAACTATAAAAATTGATATTTTTCAAAAATATTACAAGTAATAAAAAAATCAAACGTCAATAAAAATATCATGCTCGGGACCACACAAAAATAAGAAAAGTCGTTTTTAAACTTTTATTTAAAACTGTAACCTGTCTACTTTCCATTGAGAAAAACACCTAGTAAGTAACCATTGGTTACTGACATCTTTAACCAATGAAATACATTTTTGTTCAAAGATCGAAAAAAAGTCGAAACATCGGCTGTTCAGAACTCGATTGATGAGATTAATTACCCACCATCTCCACACTCGCCACGTGGTCGTGGAAAGCAAATGAGTCTGGAAGACCTTTTTGTGTCAAAGAACATCGTCACGTCGTCAAAGCCAAGCGAACTCAGGAACAAGAGACAGAAACACTTACACAATTTCATTCTACCACGATTCTTCCCCCTTCGAGGAAGTGTCCTGAGATCACCCTATACCTGGACTTATCAGACCTTGCGGCCTGTTCCGATATGAGTTGACACCAATCACACAATCTTGCAAACTGAGTATGCAGGGTTTGGGGTTTCATCCTACAATGGTGCCTTACCTTTCGGCTAGCCTCACGAAAGTTCTCCTTCCGGAGAACACCTTATATGGTAAACTCCTCACCACAAGTTGGTCGTGAAAGCAGAGATCAGATCTTTGTAGAGAGAGTGCAAGTGTTTTGTTCTCTTGGACTTATCAGGAGCGCCTTGTCGGACACCGCAGTCCACGGGCTGGGTTAGAGGTCTTATGCATTTAAGACGCCAGACTGAGGAACGTGATGTCGAAAAACCCGGCACTTGTTCGCGATATTTTATCATCGTCAAGAAGTTGCCAGTTCTCCCCACAAGTCCTCTCTTCAGAGTCCGAGATGGAGCTCGCAAATCAGATCCAGAAACGGACGCGATCAAGTCCAAAGCCATCAACAAAGTCACCAGCAGCTGCTGGCGGACCACTTGACAGGTTAGGGAAGGTCTCGGAGTTCAAGGTACGCAAGATCTTGGTTCCACGGAGGCATGCTCAGGGACGTTGGTTTGAAGTGACGGACCCGCATGGTATGACCCCGATCATGTGACGAACCATTATGCCGAGGAAAAAAAGGCGTTGGTCCGCTTTCCTCAGTCTGGAGTCTTAAATGCATAAGTCGTTTGACCCAGCCTGTGTGAGTCCAAGAGGTCAAAATACTTGCATTTTCCACAACTATCTCATGTCTGCTTTTACGACCAACTTGTGGTCAGAAGTTTATCATATAACGTCTTCCCCGGGAGGAGATCGATAACTTAAGTGAGGCTAGCAGAAAGGTAAGGCCCATCGTTATAGGATCAAATCCACTAAACCCCATACTCAGTTTTTAAGACGTGACGATGTTCTTTAACACATTTTTTGTTGTTGTAACTATTTTTTGTTCAGGTGTTTTTCTCAATCGAAAATGAAGAGAGTATACGTTATAGAAAAAAGTAATAATAGTAATTCCCCTTCTATTAAATAAAGAAAAGGTACTTTTAATAACTTTTTGTTGACGTTTGGTTATTCAGCAACGCATTTAGTTTATGGCCCACATAAGAGAGGTCCAAGAAGAAGGGAACTACGACTGGCAAAAAAGTGGCACAAATCCGTTGATGTTATAAAAAGTCAATAATATTAGAATACAAAAAAAGTTTTTAGGCAAAGTTGGGTTATATTCCTTTTGCACGTCTTGATTCTCGCACTTTTTTGGAAAAAATTTTCGAGCTGATCGCCCGGACCATAACCTTTAAAACAATAATAAACCTTTTGGCTGTTAACCTAACAACTGTGCGTTACAAAGTCTTCTGTCGGTTTAATAGACATATGAAAAAATACCTACCTACATATTATAATGCTGCAGTATTCCGTAAAATAATATTAATTTGCTCAGCTAAAAGACATATTTAGTACAAATTGTAAAACACTAGGAAAATAGACACTTAACCGTGAGTCTTTAAAACATTGCTTCTTGTCAGATCAGCAAAGTTAAGCAACTTTGTACACACTCAAATGGGTGACCGCTCTGAAAACCGTCACTCAACCAGAACTAACCAAAGCAAAGAGGTGCTTGCTTAAAATCTAAGGTTTTAAATTTACAAACCATTACGCATAGTAATGTAAATATAAAAAATAGTAAAATATATAATAAGATAAAAGTTATCAAATTTTACTTTTCAGAGTACTTAGGTGTATTGTTTTACATAAACCATATTTTTATTGCGAGAGAGAGTGGTCTATGGACGAGAGGAAGGCATACCGGGCCGAGACGAGAGAATGACTTCTTTCATCTCGTTTCGTCTAGCGGCAAGATTTGTCATTACTGAGAAATATAAAATATTGTCAAAAAATTGACAGTATTCTTGCCTATCTACATACACAGCAGTGTTCCATAATTTAACCAATTTTAAAGACCACTTATTGTAGTATCAGGCAAAATTGTATATTTTGTAATAACAGATCAATTTATTTAAGTTTTAAGACCTCTCATATTACGGTTTTCATATGTCTTTAATAACCAAATTTTAAAAAACGTCATATACAAAAGCTTTACCTTTTTGCTAGTTGTAAGTATTAATTGGAATTCATGTTTTTAAAATGTATTTTATATTCTATTAAATATAATTTAGATTTGTCAATTAAATTTCAAAAAGTACCATTTTAAAATATGTACATACAAGTAATGCGCGATATACAGGGTGATTCATGAGGAAATGTCAATACTTCAGGTACATAGTCAGGGTCCAAAAATAAACATAAAAGTCTATACAAATATGGGTCGGCATGTCTTCGTTTCTGAAAGTCAGGGTGTTAAAGTTTTTATTTAATTTTTCTATTTTTTAAATAAAATCTATAATAATGTAAATATTAAAGTAAAAATTGGTATCCGGGGGTTTTTTGGTATGTCGGATTAGAACCTAATTTTAGTACGGCTTTTACTTGTAGGGGGTGCCACCTACACGTCTTTTTACTATTTTAAACAATCACAACTTTATACTACGACCCTGTATTACATTTTTAAGTAAATTTAATTATTGCTGTATCATTTTTACGTCAAAAAGGTATACTTGTTTAATATTGATATGAGCAACCGTTTTCGAGATATTTGGATTTAAAAAAAATACGACACATCTGATTTTATAATAGCAAAATTTAAAAAAAATAATAATAAAACAAAATGTATAATTAAACAATATGTATTTTAATTTTCAATAAAATTATTTTTTTTTAATTATGTTCTGCAAAACATAAGCTAGGTTTTATAATTTTCAAAAATTCCACCATTTACTTCTAAGCACATGTCAGCTCTGTGGTGAACACCCAGTATTTCGGAAACGAAGGCCCTGCGGACCCATATTTGTATAGCATTTTATGTTTATTTTTTGACCCTAAATACTAACCTGAAGTATTGACATTTCCTCATGAATCACCCTGTATATGGTCGGCCTAATGACGATAATAATATACAATATCAGGTATTAAAGTCATATTTTCATACTTTAATAATTATTAGACGCTTAATATTAAAACGAGTGGATTAATTAAATACATATCGTTTGCTTAACTTAAAAAAAAAATGTGTACAAATATGCCTTATTGATTATTTTCTTTTACGGTTTTATTGCATAAGTTGCCAAGGTTAATATAACAGTTTATACACATTTATACATTTCTTTTATTTATAACAATATTTTCATTTTTTTACAGTTATGGCGATACTGGCTCAAGCAGCGTTTATTACGGACGCTCAGCAAATGCAGGTACGTCTTAAACACCATTAACCCCATTAACAATAGACGGATTTTTTAGGTGCAAACAATTTCACTACTTAATTTAATCAGATATAAATATCACCATTTGTCGAATATAGAAATTTAATGTCTTTTTTAGTTCATTTCCTCTTTACACTCGAAAACGTAAGTAAATTTTAGATGAGTGTGTTTCCTGCGAAAAATAGTTAGAACGCTTCGAAAAATATGAGCGATAGCTCATTCGACGCGGAATGCAAATCTAAAAAAGGCGTTTTGAGGATTTTTCTGCTAATTAAAGTTGCAATTGTTATTAACAAAAACAAAAAAAAAAGGCATTTCGATTTTTGATGATAACTCAAAAACCATAAGAGATAGCGAAAATTGCAAAAAAGATCCTTGAAGTGGAGAAAATTTCCGATAAAAAAGGCCAAACTCCCGAAATTCTATCGCCATTATTTATAATTTTAGTTAGCCGCTGAAAACAGACCTCCTCGCGACATTATTGGTTGCGCTCTTGGCGTTAAAACCGAGTACATCACACTAAATATTTTTTTAGGGTATTAAATATTAATTAAAAAAATTTGAAAAATATGGTGTATTCAGAACACTTCAAAGAATTTATTCTCGTTGAAATTTAACTTAAAATTTTTCAAAAAGTTAGACAATTGTTAATTAACAAAATTATTTTGAACTTTCATCATTGTACATTGAAAAAAATTAAATAATTGTCGTATAAATTTTTTGCAGTGT
The DNA here is from genome assembly GCA_019359885.1 of Listronotus oregonensis. Lineage (NCBI taxonomy): Eukaryota > Metazoa > Arthropoda > Insecta > Coleoptera > Curculionidae > Listronotus > Listronotus oregonensis. The sequence goes on from JAHBCN010004374.1 coordinate 95,003, forward strand.
GAAGCCCTTCTTATAACATACCTAACAAGATCACGCCATAAAGATTAAAAAAAAAATAATGCATTGTCTATAATAATTATAAAACTTTGACAATATTACTTTGATTTTTCCTTTTTTGTCGAAGTTATGTAAGTATATGTCAAAGTATACCGGGTGACACAGAGGACATGTAACAACCCATTAATTTTTTATTTGTAAGAATTAATTTTTGAAATTTAGGTGATGTACCTGTCACAAGAACACGCTTTTAACAACAAAATAAAACCAAATTTTTCACTTCCAGTTTAAGCGGAAGTAACCCGAAATTTAAAATTTTAAATAGCACCCTGTATAAATTTTTAGTCTATCTAATCCGCCTCAAAATTCTCTTTTTAACCATGTATCACACTTGTTATTTAATTTCAAAATGGCTGCCAAAATTGATTTTTTTCCCAAAATTTTAGTAGGCCATGTTGTCACAATTATAAATTATCAGCATGTAAAAGGCACTGAGATGTGAAGAAAAAGATGTAAGAATATTTGTGATTTTGTTAATTTTTATCTTAGTAATAAGAGTTAGGAATAGAGAATAATTTTTAAAATTTTAGAAATGTATTTTTTTAACGCTTAATATCTCAAACTCCAGAATAGGAAACTCCACTTTTTATTTAATGTAGTTTTAGATTATACATTTACTATTTTATATAATTTATCAGAACTAGTATGAAGAACTGATTTTTTTTTATTAAAAACGCAAAATTATATCTGCATATCTACATTTCCCTATGACAATTGTTTAATTTACCTTTGTGTTATAGAATTAATTATTAATTGAACTTTTTTGATTTGTACCAAAAAATGTCTTTTTTATGGATCTCTTAATATGTTTAATATTTTTGTAATCTCAATGCTGGAGCATTACACTGCCTACTTGGCGCATTATTGTTACCTAAACTTATAGTTATTAAAGGATTTGCGAATCATTGTAGATATGTATAATTTTGCGACTTTGGTAAAAAAGTCAGTTGTGCATACCAATTTTGATAAGTTTTATGAAATAGTAAATGTTTAATCTAAAGTAAATTAAATAAAAATGGAGATAACTCAATCTATCTTGGATTTGAGATATTAACCTTTAATATATTTCTAAAATTTTAAAAATTAAACTTTATTTCTAACTCTTATTAATTAAATAAAAAGTAACAAAATCACAAATATTTTACGCTTTATTCTTTACATTCCATGGTCTTTTACATGCTGATAATTTGTAATTGTCACGTCATGGCCTACTAAAATTTTGTGAAAAAAAATTGATTTTGGTAGCCATTTTGACATAAAATGACAAGTGTGACACATGGTTAAAAAGAGTTTTAAAGTGGATTACAGAGTTTATTTATCTAAAGGGGGTTTGACATCCGCCATATTGAAAAACTCTTGTGTGACGTCAAGAAGGGTCCATTTCGGCCATGTTGGATTTTATGCCGGACAGTGGCGTAGAATTGAGGTGGAAACGAAAAACTGCTTTTATACCGACGAACAAAATTTATATTTCAAAAATATAAAAGTAATTCAATTAAGTATTTAAATTAAAAATTAAAGCGACAACACGACGATGGCGTACCTTTTCAATGGTATCTACTACATTAAATATTTTAAAAAATGAGAAAAAAATTAAAATGTAGAAAATCCTGATGATTGCTAATTTGTTATAATTATGAGTAGAATACTTACTCTATTTTTAAACACACGATATTGAATTATTAACATCTTTTTTTCTTTAATATATTACAATGTTTATAAAATTTTATGAGCAAGTAAAGAAGTTTGGGGACTTTAATTATTTTTTTATCTTGGAACAGTCTCGCGAAGGCTGAGGCCTAGTATGAACGCCCCGTGGGTGGCTGAAGTGTGGTAAGAGGGAGTTTATTCACAAGAGACTTAAATTCTGCAGGTAGCAGGTTCCATAGTCTTCACACTCTAGGGATGAAGGAACGAAGAAAGCGGGAAGTTTGGGGCCTCTCTAGCTGAACTGTTAAAAGATGCATAAAAATTGCACTATGTGTTGCTCTGCTGGAAGCTGCCAGAAAAGGAATTATACTGGCCAACTCGTCTAAGCAGAAGCCGTGAAAATACCTATAGAAGAAAGACAGGAAGAAAGCTTTTCTGTAAGTGCAGGATCAGAAATGGGCTTTTACAAGCTATCTTGAAGATCTTTGTAAGATTACAAAATATCCAACTCCAAATCAGATACTGGAAACCATAGAAAAATTAACTTTTTTTTTAGGAATTTATGATGGTTTTTTTGTTTTACTTCATAAATATATAAACTTGTCTATTAATCCTTAATTTATTTAATTTTAAAAACTAATTATGTTACTTTTAAAAACTAGTTATTTATTTATTTACGGACCAAACAGCATCTTGATATTGCAGAATAATAGCAAAATTTTCCACTTTGGCAATATAATGAATTATTTTATGTAAAAAAATGTGAATACAGGTTTATTGCTAAAAAACTAAACTTTATTTGTTTCACAACTACAACACTACAATACATTTACAATTGCAACAATTAAATAAAATACAACTGAAATTTTTACATTTTGAAATAGATATGGAAGAAAAGAACACAGTACTTAGTGGTATTATTTAATAATATTTTGTGGTATATTAAAACATACAAATCATTTAAGCATTAAAATCCTACTTAATACAAACACAAAAATTTCATTTATAGTTTGTTGGTAGCCCTTGCAAGATAAAACAAAGAATTAGATCTCGTGTTCTTATTTGGTACTCGAAAGTTTAACTTACTTCTAACTACACAATCTAAACAAAAACTTCTTCAGTGCAAGGTAGGTTTACATCAGTTAATTTTAAACTTGTAAAAGGCAAATCTAAAAAATATAAATTATATTTTAAAACATGTCTTTTTCAACATAATATACCAAGTAATTGGTAGATAAGTATCCAAAAAAATTAAATACAATTAAAGAATGTAACTAACCACAAACTTAATAAATGTATAAAATAATGGGAAAAAAATATTAAATACACATTCTGAAGGTACATTAATGCATATACCTAAAGTTGATCAGTTCTAGGTATAAGCAAGTCAATATTGACTATTTACTTTCTTGACAACAAATAACTATAATTAAAACCACACAAAAATTTCAATTTACTTACTAATAACTGTGTAACTACATTCAGAGTTGTGAAAAGTCACTGGTGGACTTAAAAACCGTGTTTGTGTTATCCGAGGTGTAATAATGCAAACTGAATGGAACTGCTACAATAAAAAAATATTTTTTTAGTAATAGCAGCATTAGGATATATCATAGTTTTCACCTTACCTTCTTTTATTAATCGCCTTTTTCCTTTTTGATCAGGATCTCATAATCACCGCTTTTGCAATTTTTCTGGAAGACATATATAAATCGTCTTTTTTAACATGCTCCGAGCAAATAATAGAATCCTTATGGGAAACACAACTTTTTGGTCTATTGCACACTAAGGACTAATTAAAACTACACGACTAAACACTACCAAAAACAATATAGTAAAAACAGTCAAAACCAATAAAATATCAACTCTGTACACAAATATTTTCAACTGTAAAAATAACCCCATATAAAAACTTCGACTTGTGGCACGACTCTGTCCACAGCTGAGAATGCTAGTAACTTTTAGAGTTACCCGACAGGGCCGCCAACATAAGCGACCCTTTTCACACCCTCACGTCTTGGACTTTTGCTATCCCCATTCTCGACGATGTCATAACCCCTTTAGATTAATAGACTCTGGTGGATTAGATAGGCTAAAAATATATACATGGTGCTATTTTAAATTTTAAAGTTAGGGTTACTTCCTGTTAAACCGGAAGTCAAAAAATTGGTTTTATTTAGTCATTAAAAGCGTGTTTTTATGGCAGGTTAATTACCCAAATTTTAAAAATTAATTCTGATAAATAAAAAAGCTATGGGCTGTGTCACCTGTATAAGAAGAGCTTCACGAAGCAAAAAATATATAATAGGACAATTATTTAAGCATTTTTTTTTAAATGTACAATGAGGACGAAGTTTCGAAACAACTTTGTTAATTGACAATTGTCTAACTTGTTGAAAAACTAACTTTAAGTTACATCTTCAACGGGAATAAATCTTTTAAAGTGTTGTGAGTACACCATAATTTTTTTAAATTTTTCAGTTAATATTTAATAACCTAAAAAATTATTTAGTGTGACATACTCGGTTTTGACGCCGAGCGCGGAATGAAAAATGTTGAACGGAGGCCCATTTTCAGCGTTAAATTAAAATTATAATGGAGATAGAACTTCGAGACTTCTTCTTCTTCTTTTTACTGGGAACCGTCTTTCACTACCGGAGGAAGCGCTGCCTCTTGGACTTTTTGTGCCTAATCTCCCATTGTCTTTTATACAAATCCTCCCATTAGTCTTGTACCTAGTACAAGTCTGTATAATCCCGAGCCTGGTTCGTTGATATATTCCTGTGGACTCATTTTCGGTTGCCCAAATAATGCCTGTCTTTGTGACTTCACTTCGGGACTTAAAACTTTTTTATCAAAAATGTTCCTCTCTTCAAGGATCTTTTTTGCAATTTTCGCTATATCTTATGGTTTTTGAGTTACCATCAAAATGGCTTTTTTCATTTATTTTTTTTGTTTATAACAATTGCAATTTTTATTGGCAAAAAAAATCCTCGAAAAGCCTTTCTCAGATTTGCATTCCGCGTCGAATAAGCTATTTTTCGCAGGAAACATACTTCTCAACTAGACTTTATGCACATATTTTGTACTGATAAATTAGTAAATATTATAAATAATTTAAAAAGAAAGTTTCAAATTATTAGACTTTTAAAGGATACAAAGGCATATTTTTTGTCTTGGAACAGTGCATGATGGCATAAAGTTTAAATACTACAAAGTGGGCTTCTCCAGATGCATGAGTGCCACACTTCTGCATGTTACTCAAGCTGCTGGGGAAGAAATCATGTTGGCCAATGCTTCAGCAGTCTTGTAAACACCAATAACGGAGCAACAGGTTCCATGCATCATGTTGGTGGGAATGGTGGGCAAGAGAGGAAGCTTTCTAGTAAAAGTAGGGTAATTTAAATGACAAACGGCACTTTAAACGAAATAAAAAATGCTAAAAACTCTAGAACACAGCATTCTCCAGATTTGGAAACACTTTTTCAACGAGGGTCTTGCGTGGGGTTTATTTTATAAACTATTTTATATACTCTTCTTGTTTTGTGTTACAAAACTTTGGATTAAATTGTGGGTTGGCTTGTAATTAAAAAATCTAAGATCAAAAAGTATTCCAAATTTTTTTTACCTATTTAAAAAATCCAAATATTAATAGTTTTTATATTACGAACGACTAACTTCTGCTATAGGATGTGACACATGAAATGAACCAAATTTAGGTAGAACCCAGAGAACGTAGTAAAATATTTTCCAAAAAAATAAACAAGTAAAAAATATGTTAACAAAGATCTTTCTTAACAGTACAATTTGTTTTTATATTATATTGTAAAACACACTATCATAAATGCGACGCTTCTAACATAAAAGACCATTTTTTTTGTTTTAGTAAAATTTTTATTTTTATAATGATAAGAAGATAAATCGTTGTAGCGAATAAAAGTTAAAGTAAATATTAAGATATTGTAGATCTAAGACTTGGTAATATACTTTTTTACTACTAATAATAATAATAATAATAATAGATCTTTATTAATTGTAAGAGACTCGTTTACAATTCAAGTAGATTTAAAATTACAGTTTTCTCGTGCCATGTGTTAATTTATAATATATTTTATGTGCCTGATTATAACTTTCTTTTGTCATAAAATAATGTGGCATATAATTCTTATTTTAATAATTTTACTTTGAAAATACACATACATTGTATACCCTAACAACAGTTGACCTGGTTCATTGTCGTATATCTAAAATTTTAGAAGACAGATTTAGCCCAATCAAATTGTCATTCAAAATAGGGCCCAAGTAAGCATGAAATAGGCTATTTATTTTTATTATTTTATTTGGTCTATTAGGGTGCTTACTGTGGTCTGTGGTATCCACCAAAATTTTTGATGGGAGAACTTTTGACAGCCCAAAAACCACGAATTTTTTGGACTTTTTTCAGTTTTTTGGATATATCTCGAAAACTAATAGTTCTATCGATTTTCTTATGTGTACTTTTTTAAAAAGCATTAAATTTCATAAAATCTTCACTAACTCAAGTCTCGTCTTACTTTAACAGCAAGCGTGCTACAGCCCGTCAAAAATTGTCTATTTTTGCCAACATTGCAAAAAATCACCAAATCCTTCTATTAACTCCTTCATATTTCTTTATAAGTAGTCCAAAGTATGATAAGAATCATAAACTTGATTATGGTTGAAAATGATTTATTTAAAAAAGCCCTAGCTTTGGTTTTTAAAGCGAAGGAGTGAAAGGGGGAGGGGCTTAGGTAGGAGGGAGGAGTGACGCACAGTGTTACGATCTTATGGTATGACGGGACAAAAATCATAACTCTGATTACACCAAATGCAATTTAAAAACAAAAATAAATTGTTATCCACAGCCTCTCGCTTATACTTTCTAAGGGGTTTTTAAAGTGTTGGTGCCACGACTGGGGTATACAGTGTGTCCCTAAAATAACCTATACTTAAATCGTTCAAAATTCGGGTGTTTTTTTCACAAAAAAACGCTTGTCGCTGTCGCTGTCGATTTTTTATTTTGGTTGGGGTTTTTTGGCATGATAATTTCATGTATACAGTGTGACTGAAATACAACAGAGCTTACTTAATTTTATAAAATTGAATAATAAAACATATTAATATAACTAAATAAATTTTAATATAAAACTACTTAACATAAAAACCAATTCTTAAAATTAGCAATAAATTATGAATAAAATTTTAGGCTAATTATTCTGAATCAGAACTACTTGATTCTTCAATTAAATTTAAGTTACGAAAACATATACTTTTCTAACTGAAAATCGAATTTGGTAGAGTTTTGCTTAGATTTAAATTTTCTGAGGGGATCGGATGTTAACAAAGGCATTCTAATTATATCAGTATTCGCAGATATTCTAGAGCACTTACGGGCATTATTTAATCGAATTTTTGGACATTCTTTATGTCTTACTTCCAAAGCATCCTCCAAAAGGTGACCAACTGGTAAGTCAATAATTTGATTACATCATCCCTGTGAACTACTTCCTTATGAACTGTTCTGGGCATATAGTACCAATTATACACTGATAAATATAATCTTCTTGTCTGATCTAATGAAAATTTAAATTCATTAGTATTAATTTTATAGCCAGATGCTATGATTTTTAAAACTAAACAAACATTTTTAATTAATTTACAATTTACTCCTGTGATTTCTACACTTATTTGTGGGTTATGGAAAAAACGCCTAGCAGTATTTCCATCATTTGTCGGGCCATACCCATACTTAGGTTTATCAATTATTTGACTCATTCTAGATTAAAATTCACTTTAGATTCTCTTCTTTTTTGTTGTTTTCAAATATTTTTTTATTTGCTTCGCCTTTGACTTGCCAACTTTTAATTTCTAATTGATATGATATGTGCAGCAGGCACTCAAAAAAACGTATTCAACAATGTAATCTTGACAAACCAATATATTTGAAACAATATATTTTAAACACTTACATTAAATATGGTAAATAGCATTTCGTATGAGATTTTTGCAGAATTACCTCCACACAGAGTTTTAGTAGCGTTTATTGATGTGTTGATAATATGTTTCCCAATTTAAACTAAGTCTTCATCTTCTTTTATGAATACAAACTTTATTGGCTTTTTTAAGTCAACCATTTTCAACCCTGATCAAATTTATGTTTTTTATAATACTTTGGACGAGATATAAAGAAATATAAAGGAGTTAATAGGAGGATTTGGCTATTTTTTTGCAATGTGGGTAAAAATTGTAGGAAATTTAATGCTCTTTTAAAAAGTAATAATAAAAAAAATCGATAGGACTATTAGTTTCAGAAATATATTGAAAAAACTTAAAAAAGTTCAAAAAATTTGTGGTTTTTGGGCTGTCAAAAGTTCTTCCAATAAAAATTTTGGTGGGAAACCACAGATTACTATTATTAGCACCCTAATAGCCTATTTCATGCTTACTACAATGTACCATTTGATTGGGCTAATTACAATAGTTTTTGCAATTTCTCAGTCGACTGAGAAATATTTATAATGTTCATTATGCATTCCTCTAAAAAATATATATTATTGTTTGTTTGAAAATAGTACATTCTTTAAGTAAAGCTCCAAGGATTTGCGACTTTGAAGGGCTTGGCTTCAGCCGGCATTTTGAAAAATTATTTAAAATTTCGGAAATCGCTAAACTTACAACAAAATTAAGGATGCCTTATTTTAGACAAAATCTTTTAAAATTATTTTTTTTTTAAGATTTTTATTTTTAGGATTATCTGCTTAGCTATAATAATAATAATAATAATAATAATAATAATAATAATAAAAGTTATTAACTTGAAAATAATTATTATCAGTTTTGTAGAGCATAAAATAAAAAGTTTAAACCTTATAATTGGTTAATTGAAGTTGTAAGGTGTAAATGAATTTATTTTTGCATCACATAGTAGGTAGAGTACTTGGTAGGTAGATTTCAAGCTTGGCTGCGGTGATAATGACTGCGAAATGACAGACACATGAATACTGCAAATAAATATAGTAATATATAAATGACAAAATATTCTTTAACTTTGAAAATAAATTATTGTTAACTTTATAATTTGTTTTTTTTTTGCATTATATCTTTACTTTCCTCACATTTTTAAGAAATATTTATGTTCTTTTAATCTTTTTGTTAAACTCACAGCTAAAAGAGATTTTATACATTTTTCTTTTACTTCGATTACTTCTGCTTTACGAAAATATTTTTCTTAAATAATACAATTTTCCACCTTATACTTTATGAAAATATAGCACAGCTAAGTAGTTTTGGGAAAACCAGTAGTCGTTAATTACCAAGTAACACAGTAGTGACTAGTTGAAGTCATAATATTTTGAACAAAACAGAAAAGTAAGGTATTCAGCTGCCCAAAAATATATGAATCAATATGTTCTTTGATTCATGGGTAATTTCTCAGGTAATCTGGTTATCTTTAAAAACTTAAAATAAAATGTTTTAAACGCAAACTAAATTGGTAATCTGTTTTTTATTACCTACAAAAAATATTTGTACTATGTTTTGTTAGTCAAACAACCATTTTTAAGTTATTAAATATTACTGCATTATTTATCACGCCTTAACTTATAACTATAAACTATTCGCCCGGGGCTTTCCTTGCGTAGATTACACAATTTTAGATCTTGTTTTCCTATTTTAACCCTGACGGAATATAATTACAAAAATGTTAAATTAGATCATTGTTAATTTTAATTAGTAAGCTTTATGCCAATTTTTATACTTTTTAGTCCAGAAATGACGAAGTTTGATACAACCTTTCACCTTCTCATTCTATCCCTTTAAGGGGGGAGGTCCACAAAATCGTTTCTTAGCTAAATATAAAATGAGTTAAAATATGGAGACCACCTGTATACACACTACATTTTTTTATATCACATTTAAGGTAATGATCACAGATAAAAATACAAAGTAAATGTAATGTAAAAAAATACCTTAAATGTGATATAAAAAAAAATGTAGCAAAAATGTAGTGTATATACAGGTGGTCTCCATATTTCAACTTATATTATATTTCTATTTTAGAACATTATATCTTGAAAAAGCCCCAAACATGGGGGCGAAACGTTGAAGTATGTTGTTTTAATTTGTCAAGTAACCTATACCCAAGAATAAAAGTAAAAAATAATATTTAATTATGAAGAGAAGAAAAGAATTATATATATATATATATATATATATATATATATATATATATATATATATATATATATATATATATATATATATATATATATATATATATATATATATATATATATATATATATATATATATATATATATATACTTAACAAGTGTTTTTTCTCGAACCATTCATAATATATTCTTTTATATTTTCTTGGGCTTAGTGGTTCTTGTTTTTTTTTTAAATTACGAAATAAAAAGGGTTTTCATTTCCTTTTTAATTTATTCACAAACGTTTCGGCTTGTTTGGCCTTTCTCAATGTCTACAACAAATATATTTTATTCTTAACAAGTTCAATATTAAACACAATTTTTAAAATATGATGGGGAGGATTTTTTAACAATTTAAAATTTATCATCATTATATGCTATCTAAACAACCTAGATTTCTTCTGACTTACCCATAGGAGGATAATCCATTTAAAATAAAAGCATATATGTGTACACAACAATTAAAATTTACATGTCAAACACTAAAAACTATTCAGAAAGACAACAACACACAATCTGTACATTCATAGTTATACGGTTAAAATATTTGTATGAGAAACTATTGTGTTTTTAAATAATTCCTCATACATAAGGAGAATAGAGTGTTACTTACTTTGGTAAGTAACCGACAGTGGACTGTATATTGGAGGGATGCTGGATTAAATTAAGAATAAAAGTTTGGTTAATTGGTCTAAATTAACAGTTTTATTACTAAATAGTCGTAAATACTAAAGAATATTAACAATTATTAGCCAATTTTAACAATTAATAGTCTAATCTCTAACCTAACTAAACCAATCTCTAACCTAACTAAGCCAGTCTCTAACCTAACTAAGAGTGATGCCCCTGCATCCACAGACTGTCTTTAATAATTGTTCTATTATTTACAATGGGGCTAATGTCCCACACTGAACCTTCTTTTTTATAAATTGCCAAGCTGCTCGAACTTATTTAACTGGATGGATCCTACCTTACAATACTCCTTCAGGACCCCGTTGGGTTGATAACTTTTAGCCCCTTTCCAGGCTGCTGTTATCAAAGGCTTCACATTTATCTACAGCTCCATAGGTTGGAAAAACTAGGTATCTCGTTGACTCGGCTGACGTTAGCTGTCGAGACTCGAAGCAAAGTAAAAAATTATAATAATTTTTTCCCGTCTGACGCAGCTGGTTCTGTCACACGCCGTTGCTATGCGACGATTTTAAATTAACAATTATCAAATTATCTTTGTTGGAACTAATTTTCCAACATACTGCCCCTCGATTGAAGGTTCTACCTTCAAGAACACGAAATAATGAAAGAGATTTAAACTAAAGTTAAGCAAACACATTATTCTTATAAAAACTAACACTATAAGTGAAGCTTTAGACTTAAAAGCGACACTAATTGGAGAAAACACAAGCATACACTTTTATAAGTTCGACAGGGTATCTGTTGGTAATGGACAAATTTTCACAATGGATCGTTTGTAGATCCCATCTGCCGTTTTTAAAGTGACCATTCGAATCTTTCCATCAGATCCAGGGATGGTTTCAATAACTCTAGCTAGTGGCCACTTGAGAGGGGGTGTATCATCCTCTTTTAGTAGGACAACATCATCAACACACACATTATTTGAGGAGAAGCCACTTAGGCCTATTTTGTAGTCTGTTCAAATATTCTACAGACCACCGTTTCCAAAAACTTTGTTGAATTTGGGTGCACTTATTCCAAAATGAAAGTCTGTTTTCCGGAATTTCTGTTAAATTCCTTTCTGGGAGAGCTGTCAAACTACACCCTATCAAAAAATGTCCAGGGGTAAGAGCTTTAGATCTGAAGGATCATTTGATACAAACAAAGAGGTCTAGAGTTAAGAATAGCTTCTATTTGTGTTAGAATTGTACTTAATTCTTCAAACGTGAACTGAGAATTTCCGATAAGTCTTTGCATGTGATATTTCGCACTTTTGATCGCCGATTCCCAGATCCCACCCCAATGTGGAGATCTAGGTGGATGAACTTCCATTCTATTTTCACTTGGGATAAAAAAGTATGAATTTCATTTAAATTCGATTGATTTTGCAAGAATTTATAAAGATCATAGAGTTGGTTTTTTGCACCTAGAAAATTTGTGGCATTGTCACTAAAAATGATTGACGGATTACCTCGTCGTGCGATAAAACGTTTGAGGCAAGCAAGAAAAGCTTCTGTTGAGAGGCTTGAGACTAATTCAATATGCACTGCTTTAGTTGCCATACACACAAAAATTGAAATGTAACACTTGGTTACTGGAGCTTTTCTTAATCTCGAAGATTTGATTAAGAAAGGACCACCAAAATCCACCCCTACCTTTTGAAATGGTCGACGGTTGGGCACGAAATCTATAACACGTTACACAAATTCGAATTATTCTTTTTATTTCTTTCAATCCATTTAATGGCCAAAATCTTAAGCGAAAATTTGAGAGAACTGTTTGAGCACCAGTGTGACCCAAACGCCTATGTTCTTGATCTAACATCAATGTCACAATATAATCATGGGAGGGGAGCAAAATTGATGTTTTTGTTCAAAAGACACATCTGAGTGTTCTAGTCTTCCCCCACTCGCAGGAAGCCATCAGAGTTACAGAAAAAGAGTTTAAGAGACCACAATTTTTTATTCGAGAGAGGTTTACTATTTTTTAATTCAAAAATTTCTTTAGAAAAATATTTGTTTTGTAAAACCTTGAGAATAAGGTTTAAAGAAGCGTCTAGTTCATTTACTAGTAATGGACCACCAATTTTTTCTCTTTTAATTTGAGCATTTTTAATGAACCTTAAACAGTACGCCACTGTTCGTAACAGTTTGGCGAAATCAGAGTAATGCGAGAAAATATTATTCCAAAAATTTTCCTGTTCAGTTGTAGCATGAAAGGACACTAGAGATACTTTTCTTTCTTCTGAAAGAGCAATATTTTTATCTTCCAAAGCTGGTTCCAACAATTCTTGATTTTCAGAGAGGGTTTGAATTTCAAAATTCTCACTTTCTAACAAAAATTGAGGTCCGTGAAACCACAATGAGCAATTTGAGATCTCTTGCGGTAAGCAACCACGAGAGGGCAAATCAGCTGGATTATTTTTGAATCCAAGTGTTGCCAACCAAATTTTGAAGTAAGATCTTGAATTTTGACACTCTATTGATACAAAAACCGACCATCTTGAAGCATGAGATTTGATCCAAAATAACGCAATTGTGGAATCTGTCCACAAATGAACTGAGCTGACTGAGATTTGTTTTTCATATACTAAAAGCACTTTTTTAACAAGTTTTGCCAAGAGAAGCATGGCACACAATTCTAGTCGGGGAAGAGACACTGTTTTTAGTGGAGCAACCCGAGATTTGGATGAGATTAAATTTGAAGAGACTGTTCCATCTGAATATAGAGTTCGAAGATATGCACACGCTGCATATGCTAACATGCTTGCATCAGTAAAGCCATGGAGTTGAATTTGCACCTTGGTTTTATTTAAAAACAAATTTCTTTGAATTTGAATTTGAGAGAGGTTGGCAATATTGCTTACAAAACTTTTCCACAAAGAAATCACCTGAGGATCTGCGACTTCTGTATCCCAGTCGATTTTTAAAAGCCACAATTTTGCATGATAAGTTTTCCTATCATTACAACACAAGAAATTAGACCAAGGGGATCATAAATTTTTGCAATCATAGAAAGAATTTTTCGTTTGGTTAAAAGAGTTCCAATTAGGGGATCTGGAGCTGAGAACACAAAAACATCCGACATAGGGTTCCATTTTAAACCTAATACCGAATTGGAGGGCTTGTCAAAATTGAGATCAAATTCAGAAATTTTTCCTGAGAAATTTTTCCTAAAAATTGAGGGGAATTCGAACACCATTTGTGTAACCTAAACCCAGCAGAATTAAGAAGTGAGTTAAGCTCTATATAGAGCGGATCTAAATCATTCACAGAATCACAGCCGCAAATTATGTCATCGACATAAGTTTGGGTTAAAAGAGCCTTCGAAGCTAAAGGATATTTTTCTTTATTTTTAAGGGCTAAGTCATTTAACACACGGGTTGCTAAATATGGGGCACAATTTGTGCCGTAAGTGACAGTCGAGAGTTCGATGCACTTGAGATCATCCTCAGGGTGAGATCTCCATAAAATATTTAGCAAGAAGCACTGATCTGGGTTTACTTTTATTTGTCGGTACATTTTTCAATGTCCGAAATTAACACAAAATTGAATAATCTTAATCTGCACAAAATGTCATAAAGGTCAGGTTGAACCTGAAACCCTTTATACGTCACATCATTGAGAGAAAGGCCAGTGCTAGTTTTGCAACTGGCATCAAACACAACACGGATTTTTGTGCTTACACTGTTTTCTGAAATAACAGCATGGTGAGGGAGAAAATATTTATTTACTTGTTTATTTTCTGTTTCCATTTTTTTTCAGAGAGATGGGGACATATTTAGCATGATCTAAATTCACATATTCATTAATAAACTTGGTATAATCTTTTTTGAATACAGGGTTTTTATCAAATTTCTTTTCCAAATATAAAAATCTTTGTTGAGCAGAATAAAATGAATTACCTAGTTTTTCATTTTCAACTGGAGATTTTAATGGCAGATCCACTTGATACGTACCATCTGATAACACCTTTGTTGTAGCGAGAAAGAGAGACTCTGCCTGATCATCATCAGGGGAGAGGGGGGTTTTTTGAGGCACTTCCTCAATATTCCAAAATTTTTCAATCAAATTATTTAGAGTGGTTTCTTCACTTTCTGTTTGAAGAAAAAATGATACATTTCTTTGCATAGCACTCTGTGCAAGGGGGTTTACACACACGAAAGGAGAACGGGGGAACATGCACCTTCTTGGCACACAACCAGCAATTACCCAACCAAAGTGGGTTTCTTGAAGCACAGGGAGATTTTTTCCTAATTTGAAAATTCCTGGAAGTAAAAGATCATAATACAGATCTGCACCAATTAAAATATCAATGTCTTGTGGTTTACCAAATTCAATGTCTGCTAAGGGCAAGTTTTGCGGAATGTTTAGTTGGGTAGTGTCTATGCCCACTTGGGGGAGCTTGCAAGTAATATTCGGTATTACTGCACACGAAATTCTAAATTTTCTTTGATAATGCACTTTAGAATGCAGGGTAACATCAATCATTTTGTTTGTAATTGATCCACTTTGACCAATGCTTGACACACTTAATTTTCTATCATAAGTTTGAATTTGTAGCTTGTCTACAAATTTCTGCGTCATGAAAGAGTTTTGGGAGCCACTGTCCAACAAAACTCGAGCGGAGATTCTTAAACCTTGAGCACTATAAATATAAACGGAGGCTGTAGCTAATAGGCTTGAGAAATCTCCGTTGAGATTGCAGAGAAAGTGAGTCGTTTGCTCATCATTTGTTTTAGATTTATTTTGGGACAGAGGTTCTTGAGAATTTTTCACAACATTTTGAGCGGGAGGGTTCTGATTTTGTACCGAAACATTTGCACTTTGAGAATTTTGATTATTGTGAGAATTGCCATAACCTTGGGATCGGTTTTGACCTTGAGAGAAATTGCCACCACCTTTTGGTGGGCTTTTGTTTTGAGAAAATTGGACTGATTATATACTTGATTTTCCACACGATTTTGCGAAAATTTTTGCCTATTCTGGCTTTGCACATAAGAAGAATGACCTTGAGAATTGTCGTAAGAATTTTGCCTAAAATGCAAGAGAGTGTGGTGCTTTTGACCACAGATAGAACACGCTCTGGTTGATGTACACTGTCCTACCTGGTGGTGAGAACCTAAACAATTAAAACACAATTTTTTCGATCGCACAAATTTTTGTTTATCTTGGGAATCTAAATTTTTGAATTTAATACACATATAAATTTTATGAGCTTCATTACAAAAATGCAGTGATCACCTTTTGTTGATCATCTTTAATATGTAGCGATACCCTTTGTACTTTTTGGGTACAGCACCCTCTAAACTGGCCAAGCTTTCAAGTACTGTACAGCGTTTTTCTAAAAATTCAAAAAAATTATCTAGCGTTGGAATCACGTTTGGATCTCTTTCAGTCTCAAACGCCTTCCTTGTTACAAAATCTAACTTCTTTCTACTAAATGAATAAGAATCAAATTTAAAAGTTCTGAGTCTGACAAATTTAAATTTTTTAGAGCATCAAAATTATTTTACAACAAGTCACTAAATCACGGAAGTTTTGGGAAGAGCATTTTGTTAGCACAGGGATGTCTAACAAACCTACTAAAAGATTATTTATTATTAAACTTTTATTTTCATATCTCGTTTTGAGAATGTCAACAGCTGTCAAAAAATTATCATCATTATCAGTTTGGGAATTCATTTTCTATGAAAAATTAAAGTTTACCATCGAGACCGAAGAAAATTCCAAAATAAACTTTTTAGATATGACACTACACCATCAAAACAACTGCATACAGACAGAATGGGTTATAACAAAAAACTTGGTCCGACGTTATCTGAATTACTATTACCAACATCCAATGTCCCAAAAAAAATATGTAGTTATTGGTCTGGCTGGACAGAGCACTAAAACTTAGCGACCCCTGCATACAGAAATACAGCTGTTAAAAAAGCAAAGGATTACTATTAAAAATAGTTATCCAAAAAAGTTAATTAATTCATTATTCAATTCTCGAATACAAAAACTAAATAATAATACTCAAAACAAACCAAATAAAGATAAACCAACTTTATCTATACCATATATACAAGGGTTATCAGGGAAAAACTACAAACATATTTTAAACAAAAATATTTCTGTATGTCATAAAGGTCAAACTTTTTCAAAGGCATTTTAGTTCTCTAAAAAGTAATACACCAAAAATAAAAAGACCCATACAATTTATCATCTTGTAAAGACTGTCAACGTATACATAGGCCAAACAACTCAATACCTCCAAAACCGACTAAATGGCCACAAATATGACAAAAAAACGGCATTAACAAAACACGAAAGCCAAACATTACATAAGTTTAACTTTCAAGACACCAAAATTTTAAAAACTGAATTTAATAATCAAAAAAGAGAATTTATGGAAATGCTTTACATTAAAAAAAAACACAAATGCAATAAATGACAGGACCGACATAAAAAATTTAAGTAAAATTTATTATAACGTAATAAATTAAATAACGAGAATTGTTGACAATTATACTTAAAATAAAATCAGGTTTGGGAAAAAATATAATCATATTTTTTATAATCAACATAAATAAAAACCACAAACACCGGGGAAAAAAAAAACATACCAGCATCTCAATTCCTGAGCCAATTCTTAATAGTAATATTTTAACCGTATAACTATGAATGTACAGATTGTGTGTTGTTGTCTTTCTGAATAGTTTTTAGTGTTTGACATGTAAATTTTAATTGTTGTGTACACATATATGCTTTTATTTTAAATGGATTATCCTCCTATGGGTAAGTCAGAAGAAATCTAGGTTGTTTAGATAGCATATAATGATGATAAATTTTAAATTGTTAAAAAATCCTCCACATCATATTTTAAAAATTGGGTTTAATATTGAACTTGTTAAGAATAAAATATATTTGTTGTAGACATTGAGAAAGGCCAAACAAGCCGAAACGTTTGTGAATAAATTAAAAAGGAAATGAAAACCCTTTTTATTTCGTAATTTAAAAAAAAAACAAGAACCACTAAGCCCAAGAAAATATAAAATATATATATATATATATATATATATATATATATATATATATATATATATATATATATATATATATATATATATATATATATATATATTTATTTATGAATAAATAAATAAATGATTAAGTGACCTTTGAGGAGATGGCGGGCATTCAACCCTCGTTCTGGGTCTTGGTTTTTCTCAGGGGGCCTAATTCGGAATCGGAATAAGGGGTAGGTGTAAACTCAGTCCCAATTATTTTTATGACCCTTATGGGTATATGGCGATATAATTTTAGGGGCCTACGTAAACTCAGTCCGATGTACCTGCGCCGTCATTAGGACAGGCAATAAAAAGGAAATAAAAGCTTGGTATATATAATTTCCGGATAATTCAATCCAAAACCTATGTTCATCTTAGGAGTGAGTCGACAAAAAAAATTATAAAAAGTTATTACAAAAGAAATTTTTTTGAGAGAAACAATGAACGGCTAGTCTAAGGGGTCTATTTCGCTATTTGAATTTGTTAAGAAATTATCTTTTTAATTTCTTCCCGTCGATACAGCATAAACAATGTATATTATAATAGGTATGTTAATATATGTTTCATATTTTCTATACATTTTATATAAGAGAGTTTGCCCATAGCATAATGTATATTCTTGTACATATTACCTATATGCCTTTGAACCCATTAGATGGGCGATTATGTTTATTGAGAATTTCTTGGTTTTTATATAAATTTGTTTTATATTTTCTTTACTTTTTATTTAAGAGTGTTGTCATAGCATAATGTATATTCTTGTATAATATTTTTCAAGATATAAGAAAATGACTAGACATATCGATTATCTCCGACTGCAATAAAAATCCTCGAAAGTGATCCTTTATGGTCATGCCAACAAAGGGGAGAATAGTTCAGGTCCGCACTTTACCCTATACGTTTAGATACAACCTGAGGCAAATAGGACATCATGAATACCTAGATATTATTCCAGTCAGGTAGAAATACGACCCTGTGCGGTCGGGTACGATAATTAGGTGAACCTACCCTAATAGTACCATAAAATGCTAATTTCGAGGGATTTTACTGCACTCAGAAGCAGTCGAGACTTTTAGTCATTTTCTTATATCTTGAAAATACTATACCTACGTGTGGCTTGGTATTATAATTATGGTTGAATATGTTTATTGAGAATTTCTTATATATGTATATTTGTTTTTTATTTTCTTGACTTTTTGTTTTCAAGTGTTTACGTTGGGTTTATCCTAGTACGTATGCCTCTGTATTAATTCGACTCTCACCATTAGGATCCCGGGAAATATCAAGAGATGATTAAATTAAAACAAAGTTGCCAAATTAATTGAATAATAAAACTCTGTTTTTAAATTTCATAAATTTCGACTAGTCTCGGAGATATCCGGAAAAAAAACAAAAATTTGCATTTTGCTACATGATAGTATTGTCAAAGTTAATATCCGACTTTTCGTCTTCCAAGGACCCATCATCAACTTTTGTTTTTCTTATGGGCGTCTTATTGGACTTTTACAACATCAGATAGAGCGTAAAATTACTATGAATACATTTAATACAATTTACAAAATTTAAAAATGAAGTTTTAATATTTACTAAATTACGCAACTTTGCCTCAATTTAACCATCTTCGTATCTCTTATGGTTTCCGAGATTCCAATGGTGAGAGAAAAATTTGAATTACCCTAAATACTATAATGTTATTCTTTATTTAAATCATTTGCTTCAAATTATTACGGGGCGGGACTGAATTTACGTAGCTTAGTTTGAAGGTCGGGACTGAATTTGAGTAGCTTCGTTCGGGGGCCCGGACTGAATTTACGTTTAAAAAAGCAAATGGGACTGAATTTACGTTTACCGGGATTAAGCAGGGACCCGTTAACCACCTGCTTCTTGTCCGGTTTTTTAATGCCTCCCTTTTAAGTCAAAGGAACCAAGTTGCCACCCCTAAACGTTATTTTTTTAGCTAGATCCCGTTCACGCCGATGGCCTTCCAGGCTTTTCCCTTGCTTAGCCTTGACGGCAGTTGGAATTTCGATGTCAGATGAAAACTCATCGATCGGCACATTGGGGACGCTCCACCTTGGTTCCATGTAGCTCCTGGAGTGGATTGACTGCATTTATGCATGCAGCCCACTGGCCTCTAGTGGGGCATAAGTATTGGCCTCCGAGTATGTTTGTGGAACTTCTGGTAGAATTCCCAGTCTGAAGCAAAATGCCTGAGTCTGAATTGAGCCTGGTTGGTGCGAATAGCTTTAGGAGGCTTTCAGGATGTTTCTAGAGTGAAATGGTGCACTGGCATTCATCGCTGGCTTCGAAGTTGCTTACTTTTATTACATCATTAACAAACTTTGTTGGTTACAAGCTACAAGTCACAAACAACAGTGTTTAGAACCAGGATGTACTGGTAAACGGGAATTTACTAAAAGTTACTTGATTTTCCCAAAAAACCTGAAGGCCTTAAACGAACAAGCCTATGCGAAGGTGTCGACGGCTAGGCAACTCGGAAAACACACCTGGCTACACTAACAACAACAAACTAAAACGAATTAACAAAAAACCAAATTTTACAAAATATCTGAGGTATATTATGTATGATAACAACAATCAAAGCTTTAAAAAATATAAAATATAATATATATATATATATATATATATATATATATATATATATATATATATATATATATATATATATATATATATATATATATATATATATATATATATAAAAAAAAAATATATATATATATATATATTTTTTTTTTTTTTTTTTTTTTTTTTTTTTTTTTTTTTTTTTTTTTTTACACATCCAAAACGACGTGCAGCGAATTTTCTTTGATGTACCGACAAGCGAGCAAACCTTTCCGCAACCGAATGCATGCGTTCATCGATAAAATTATTCATCCACACTAACCGAACGTATACTTTCGTTACCGTTCGGCCATATACGTTCGCTAAGTGAATACCCGGCTTTAGGGGTTCAACTTTAAATGGTTGACATATTATGGATAACGATTTTTTCCCAAAATTTTCACCCTCTTTACCCCAATCCGCCACCCCTAGCTGTCAGCACCTTGGTATTTCAACTAATTGGGTTAAAACCTTCACCTGGAAAAATTTCGAAGCATATTTTCCATAGTATTTTTTTACCCAAAAATTTTGTTTTTTTGTTTTACGGAAGAAACTCCACATTACTGATGACTATGATTTTTCGGCTCTAGATCTCTGTCTAGTATAAAATATTCTACTTTCCTATATTACCTGAAATTTAATTAAACCCAACTAAATTACGAAATACTGATAATTTTTGTGACCGTCCCTGTGAAAAGAGGCCTTATCTTCACAAAGGTCAAAAATGAGATTTTATTTTTTCTTTTAAAAGTGCTTTTCGGAACACGCAGGTGTTTTCAAAATTTATTCTTTTTATTCCAAAGTTTGATTTTACAAAGTTGTTAGTTCCTAAACCCCTAATTTTTGTTTTTCGGATCTCCTGAAAATACACCGATGTCAGAAATATCTTTTTTTTGCTAAACATTCTGGTGTTTTAAAAATTTTGGTACATATTTTTGCTTTAATGCTATGAATGCTTTAGTTAATAGTTCCGGAACCCCTAGTTAAGAGAACTTTGAATCCTAGGTTCCTATTAAAAATAAGCCTTGTGAAGTCACATTTCCAAAGGTGGCAAATTAAGTTTAATACCCCCCCCCCAAATCGTCTTAGTACGGCTCTAAATATATAGATTAGTCTTATAGAAAAAATTATAAAATAAGTATTATAGAGAAATTTCCGCTTTAGAGTATTTTTAAATCAGGTATTTTAATTAAGTAGATGATCCTCAAAAACTAAAAGTAAAAATATTTAAGGTGATGTAGTTTATATATTAAATAAAAGTAGTAGAAAGTTTAATTATTTATCAAAAAAGATTAGACAAAAAGTTTTAAAGAAATTTCGTTTTACGTTCACACTAACCAAGTTAAACTTAGAAAAACAAAGAGCAGTTTTCTTCAAAACTTTAATTGTTAAATATTAACTACCCTATTTCTTTTCCAGAGGTCTTTTTATTATATATTATATTAAACCGAGTAACTTGTCAAATCATTATCTGCAAAATATACATTTTCTTGTGTTAAAACTGTATTTTTTTTTTGCAGGATTCGATATCAATGTCTTCAGATGGTTGGAGGCCAATTGTAGGTTCTGGAAGGCAACCAATTGTTCGAAACCAAGAGTATGAAGTAGTTCAGGCTGATGTAAAAAATATCGAGACTACCACATTACCATTACCTCAAAGTTCTTTGAGCTTTCAAAAAGGAACTAAAAATTCAGCCGGTTTAAATAAACCAGCTAAACAAGGTACTATGCTACATATAATTAACGTGCAATACAAGTTTGTCTTTGCTGGTGGTAGTGGTCAGTGACTCTGACCAGCACGCAGGAAAACCGGATTCAATTCCCGAGGCTGGAGAGACATATATATGCCAACAGCCTTTGTCGCGACGAAAACCAGCTTCCCATAAGATCAGCGCAGTTAAGCGACACCGGGCACAATTAGTAATTGGATGGGTGATCGCTAGTGAACCCCGTGTGCTATTGGTTGTGGTTTGGGTAACATTATCCAAACGTTAATGAGGGTAGTTCAGAGCCAGTAGTTATTAGTATGTATAACGTCCGTGGTGGCACTACCGTACTCTCTAAAAGATGCCGTGAAATGCAGTATCTGCGTTGACAGGAAGAGGGGATAAAATTTAAAAACCCGGGACCCATGCACGCACGCCTTCGTGGGCTGTCATAAAAATACAAAAAATAATAGTAATACATTTTAGGATGTAAAGTAACAAGTTTACCACATTGTTGGCAAACTTTCCTGGCAATAAAAAAAATTACTGATCAGCAAAAATTTTCTGCTTTTGGGTATCTTTAAAGCAGGGACGAACGCATATACCCACTTTTGAAAAATACTGGTAAAATACTGGGAATATTTTCGAGAACTAAAGCTGCTGCGTATGGAGCAAATTTTCTAAAGGAATTTTATTAGTATGCTATAATCAACAACAATATTTTAACTTACAATTTAAATATTAGACCGTTTCTAGTGAAATTGACAAATGGGCAATTCTTATTATTATAAATAAAAAAATATTTAAAATTGTGATAAAATCATGTTAATTTTGGAGAAATTAAACATACAGAAATTATGTAAGAAATTTTATGTCATAAATCTCATTTAAACATATTACCTGGTAATTTAAAAATGAGTATATTTTAATCTACCTACCCTACTTTTATTGACAATTGCTTTTATGAAAAGTAATTTATATTTATATAAGTAATCATGAATTAATTTAATTAATTTGCAAGCAACAACCTTTGTGTTTAAAAGAAGTTTTTTTGGGAAGACAATTTTTCTTTTATTTTGGGTATATTCTTAAAAATATGTGAATCTTATGATCATATTTATTTATAAGTTTGTCTATCATAATCTGTTACACTTTTTTTTAACAAAAATGTATTTATCTGGAAGGGAAAATTTATTTTAAAAAAATAATTATTTTTTCCATCGTAAATAGACAGATTCTTATACTGACTTCAATAAGTATTGTTATCTTTCAAAAGGTATCCTAAAATAAAAAAGTATAGTGCTTAGTGACAAGCAATATGCTCCTAAAATCGTTAAGAGTGGACCTTTTTTTAACTTTGGAACTAATTTATCGATACAATCTAAAAACATTCAAAATTTAATTTTTTAGTAAAAACTTTGATTAAAAACTACTATGGTGGCAGTCAAAAATATATATATACCTATTACTTTATCAATTTTAATCAAGATTTTAATCACTAATACTAAAATTATACATTTACTTTTAAATTAGAATATTAAATAAATATTCAATTAAAAAGTACCATAGTGTGGAAAACACGATAGTGCCCTAATGTAGCAGGGGTAAACTAATATTTTTTATACATTTATTTTATTATTTTAGGTATAAAACTGAAACATGTCCCTAAAACAACCAATCCATACTATATAATGAGCTCTGGAACTCAAGGGTCTCCCATTTCGGTTGGGGCAAATCAGCAATTTAAAAAATTACAAGGCGTAAAAAAGTCTTCTATGGTTCACGCTAAACCAAGAAAACCTATAAGAGGACAAGCTTTGGCACATAGTAGTAGGAATGAGATATTTGTGCCACCCCCACCACAAAATACAGGTAATAATGTTTACTTGTTGTTTATTATGTAATCACAAAAGTGTCTAAAGGTATGTACACACCAAAAAAAAAAACAAACCAGAACAAACATTCGTTCTTGTTTATTGTTCGCGTTTTTTTGTCTATACCTAAAGTCCAAAATTTCTGTCAGTGACTCATTTAATACCGGCCACCCAACCGACGAAGCGGCTGAATAAAAATCTAACACTAGTAAATGATTTTTAAGCCTAGGATATACTTTTCCGCTCAAATAACAGTGAACCGGCCAAAAGTTTCATCGCCACGTTGTCATAATTCGCAAGAATAAGTTACCAGCCAGCGATCGCATTTAAAATAGCACGCTATAATGTATTGAAATATCATTGTAATCGAGAAGACAATAACTGTGGCAACACACATCCCTTAGTTTACAACTTAAACAGACTTGAAAATAAGCGTATCGACAGGGTTTTCGTGCTGTTCGATGATTTTATTTAGTTATTATTAATTATGGACAGATTTTGTGAGTTTAAATTTTAATTGCTATACAGGGTATTTTCTTAATGTTGTAAATTTATAGTTTTCGTAGTATATAGATATTGTTTTGTGCCAATTTTATTACAGTTTATCTTATTTAGTGTATATAATTGTATATAAAGATTTAGTGTTGTTAAGTGCTTTTAATTCAGTAAACAATTAATATTAACCAACCTTCAACTGGTAATCCGCCTACAAAAAATACTCCGTTAACGTTAAAAGAACAAATAATGGTTAAAAATGTTTACCATGGGATTCGGGAACGAAATCCTGAACTAACCACTTTGAATGCTGTAGAGATATGTGCAACATTAACAAAAGTTTTTTCGCATACGGTATTTAGAGTTTTAAAGGGCAAATAAACAATATTAGTAATTATTCGGATAACTGGAAAATGCGATTTTTTTGCTATTTTTTGCACACTCCCTACTTTCCGATTTTTTTTTATCTCGTCTTATAGTATCTCAAAAGAATAATAATATTTTCTTTTATTACATTTTACGGCATATTTTTCTTTTGGGGGCCAAAAAATTTATTTAAAAAATTTAAAATTTTTATTTTAATAAAAAAAAAATCCCCAAAAAAGTCCGGCCCTTTAATTTTTAAAAAAAAAAGTGGGTAAAACGTTTAAGTCCAAAATTTAACCCCGAAATTCTAAAAAGTTGACCCGTTCCCAAAGTTGGGATTTTTTTCCCGGACATTGTTAGAAGGGGGGGACCTTTTTTTTCCCGGGCCCGCAAATTTTTGTTTAAAAAATATCCAAAAAGGGAATTGAAAGACCTAAAAAGGTTTTTGGGGATTCTACAAGCTGATGATTTCAGGGCTTTCGTTTTCCCTTATATAGTGGATATTTTTTTTTAAGGGTTAATTGCAAAATCGATTTAATATTGAATTTGCAAGATGGTTTAAAGGCTTGATGAAAATGTGAGAAAATAACTTTTGTTTGTAAAAAAATTTTTTTCTGTTTTAAAGAAATTTTATCATTTATTTTCTGAAAAAGCACACGCCACTGGAATTGATTCCCCTGACGCCGCACACGGGGACTCTAAAGACGAGGAGCGGGCATTGGGAGAAATTTTGGGCTTTAAGGGAATAGGATTCAAATATTTGTTCACTCTTGTTCGACTACCTTTTAAAAAAAATTTTGGGTTTTTTAAAAGAACAAAAATTTTTTTTTCTTTAGTCTGTAACACCTAAAAAAAAAAACAAAAAATTCGTTCTTTTTCAATTTGGTTTTTATGTTTTCTTTGTTTATCGTTCGCTTTTTTGTCTACATAGCGCAACCAAATTTTTGTTATGGATAATTATAAAAAAAAAAAAATTCTCTTTAAGAAAGGGGCGGGCTGTTTGAAATGTGTGAACAAAAAAAAAAAACAAACGTTTATTCGGCCCTTTTTCCCCCTGTATACACTGAAGAAAAACGTTTGTTTGCTGATTGGGTTTGGGTTTTTGTTTGTTTTTTTGGGGGTGTAAGGGGGGCCAAAATTTGGGGAATTTTAAAGGGGAAACCCATTTTTAAAAAAATTAATTTTCTGTCTGGGGCTTAATTTTTTGTCCAAAAAAAAAGGAAAACCGGGGAAAATCGATATCTGTAAATTTATTTTGAGTTACAGGGGGTTTTTCAAAAAAATTCATTTTTTTTAAAAAAAATTTTTAACTTTTTTTTTATAGAAAATTTTTTAGTTTTTAAAAAATTTTTAAAAAACAATTTTTTCGTAGAATTTAA
>JAHBCN010004375.1:0-64774 GCA_019359885.1 Listronotus oregonensis
TATTGCAGGAAACACTTCCGACTAGACTAAAGTGTGATAATTAATAATAATATATATTTGGAAAAAAAGGGATATTAAAGTTTTAATTTTAATCTCTAAAAATTGTATCCTTTTTAAAAAATGTATCCCCCCACAGAATATGTAGTTTTTTTATCTCTAAACGAGATTTGATGAAATGATATATCTACCAATAAAAGAGATTTTCTAATTGCTAATCGATCGGACGTTTATCAAATTGAGTTTAGAGGTGCAGCCAACTATTTTTTTTACAATGAATTATCGTATAGAGAACAAGATATGACATAAATTAAAAGTATAATAAACAATAAGTTTCGAATAAATTTTTGACCGCCTTTGTATTAAATTTTTTCATTCATTGCAAATGGGAGAAAAAATAATTTAAATTGTTAAAAAAAAAAGTTTTCTTGATGATTCAGTTAAAGAAAAGATTTGGGTATCAAAAACTGAAATTTTTTTTTTTTTATTAATGGTAAATCTATATATATATATATATATATATATATATATATATATATATATATATATATATTTATATATAAAATTTGCTAATGTGGATATATTTATATGTAGGTAGGTATATATATTTATTTTTTGTCCCGTGATTCTGAAGTTATGGCTTAAGTTAAAATCATGAAATTTGGCACAGGGTATTCTTCACCAACAAGTCTTCCTTTACAACAGGTGTTTAATCAAAAAAAAAAAACATTATGGGCCCAGAAAAAACCCCCAAAATTCAGCTACATAAAAACCCCCTTTTTTCCCCATGGCTTTCTTGATACTAATATGTAACTTTTTTGTAAATTATTAATAATTTAATTTTATTTAAAAACTTTGGATCCTGCTGCATAAACCCAGCTATTTTCAATGCATACTTAGGTCGGTCCTGCATGTTTTATTCAGGAAGGGTCGGAACGGACATAAATTTTTAAGGATAAAATTTGTTAAATTTTTAGGTTAAATAAATTTTATAATTTGTTTTATTAAGTTGAGATGCCGCATCCGACATTGATATTTTAGGATTTTCTGAAATTATTATAAGTAGTTAGTGCTAGTCCAATAGAAAAAGTATAATAATTATCCTGAAAAAACGAGGATATCCAAAACCTTGGTTTCATGTCGTGCTGCAGTCCTTTTTTTATTTTAAAGCTTTTTCGTTCAATAAACTTTCTTACTATGTATTTAATAGTATCTATAGATGGTATACCCGTTGTTAAGGATATAATAAGTAATATTCCCTTTGCACTGTCGTCACATTACTATTGTTACCATAAAAAGACGCATAATAGAGATTTTTTGTTCTTCTGAATATTCCATCGACAAAAGCAATTCAAACTACTTTTAATAGTTAAAATGATAAATTTCAACCCTTTCTCAATATCAATACGTCAAATTTATTAAAACAATTTTATTGTTTTTATAGCTTTCTTGATACTAATATGATTTTTTTCTTCAATTTATATATATTTTAGGCTTAAATATCCCAACAATGGTTCATCCAAATACCATCAATGTATATATATTTGAAATCAGACAAAAAAAGATATTTTATTGTAGCGCATAATATACAGGGTGTTCCATTTAAAAAAGCTGAAGTTGTCTATATTTTTCCATTTTTTTATTGCGATATTTTTTTACTGATAATTTCAAAAGATAATATGGAAAAAAAACCTACAACTTTTATAAAAAACAATTTTTTCTGTCTTTAAAAATAAAGGCTCCAAAAGCCACGTAATTATAATCAAAGACCCTGTACAATAAGAACGAAAGTTCGAAACAATTTTGTTAATTGACAATTGTCTAACTTGTAAAAAAACTAACTTTAAATTAAATTTTCACTGGAAATAAGTTCTTTAAAATGTTTTAAATACACCATAATTTTTTTTTTTAATTTTCAATTAATATTTAATACCTTAAAAATAATTATTTAGTTTGACGTACTCGGTTTTGACTCCGAGCCAAGGAAGTTTAAAGGTGTATGGAAGCCCAGTACTGTAGAACAAAATTGTCCAGGCGTGCAGGGCAGCGAGAATAGGGGGATTGGCCCCGCGGAGTTTGCGCATTGAATAGTAGGTCAGGGCCGGACTTCCATAATTCTTTGTTACTATCTATAAAGTTGCCATCATCAAATGTCAAATTCAAGCATTCACTGTTTCCATTATTTTTTTAAACGATACTACCATAGAATATTTAAAATTATTGTGTAATATTGGATTTTATATCATCTGATATAATATTGAAAGAATAGATGGCGCCACTTTACAGCCTTCTATTTAAACGGTCGATATTTTTGAGAGTTTTGTATTTTTACCAAAAATCTTTGTAAATAAATAAAAACACGATTTTATAAAATAAATTTCAAACATTGTATGATAGTTTCAGGTACTTATCACCAATTTTGTGATAAAAGAAGGTCAAGATAGTGTAAATGAGTTTAATCTAATCCTAAGATTCTGGTTATACATTAAAAAGTGAAAATTTTTATAACTGCTTTTTAGGCAAATACTTTTCACTAATAACAAACACTCATGAGACAGAATAACAGTGGTTAAAATGTTTAGTAAACTTTGGTATCTAGGTATCCATTGTAACAGTATCCGTTAAATATTATGTGTCTACAGTATGTCGAGATAAAAAGTTGATAATCTAAGTTTAAGAAACCAAAAATCTTATTTCTTTTTAAACAAATACAGAAACAGCAAAAAGAAACTGTTACATGAAATTGTACTTTCTTTCATTTAATTAGAGGGACCTGTATATATTAAAATTTGCCTGGTCTGCCCAGTAATTAATAATTTTGATTCTTTTATAGAATGTACTAAATTATTAAATGAAATAATAGTACCTAAATGTAAACCTTTTTTCTTTTTAATAATCCACAGAAATACACAAACATTGTGGAAATCATCTAAAAGATAGGTAAGATTGCCTTACTTTTCTCACTGCTATTTCCTATGAAATTTTCATTTTCGATTATTCATAATTGATATATTATTATTTATTCGGTTACCTATCGTTACGTCTCATAAGAAGCACCTAATTTAAATTTAAGAAATACTTACCTAAAGTAAAAAATGCTGGGTATATTACCCTTAGATTTGCAAGGCAAAACCGTACAACCTCTAGTCATTTTGTTACGATATTATAAGTAACACAAAATTATAGTCACAATTTAATAAACACTAATCACTAAAATAAGACGGTTTTTGTCAATCCAAAAAACTTCTGCAACCACAAAATATAATCACACAAAGCAAAACAATCGAAACTAATACGGCGCAAAGGGCACAAACCACAAAGACGGTTGATGGAACAGCGCGGATATAGTATCATACGCGCCGCGCGCGCTTTGCTACAAAAACGGTATTCCGGCTCTCATAAAAGTATAATGTGTTGCCTAACTACAGAGTGTGTAAGTAGGTAACACATTAAATTATTTCGTGGAATTTTGTTATTGCGCAAAATCGGCGGGGCCAACTCTGACTTTATAAAATATCATAAATATTCTAGAATCGATTTGGTCGAAATTTGGTGCAGTTATTTGAAGTAATAAGGTGCTTATTTAGCTCTAACTAGATCGAAATTATTAGCTCCAGTGGCGTCTCAGTGGGCACCACAGCCATATTATTGACGAAAAAAAGTACACCAATGACTTTTTCTTATAGTTTTATATTTTTTAAGATTAAGCAACTAAAAATACAACTTTTTACTTTCCTGTGTTTTCTTCATATTTACCTTCGTTTTCGGGAAAAAAAAAATAAAAACCTCATTCTAAAAGCTATTCATGGACAACATAAAATAAAAACCAAAAATAAAAAATAAACAATTTCGACCTTAAAGTAAATGAGCAAAATGTCCACCTTCTCACAAAATACGGGACTGCAATCGATTTGTCATGAGGGGCGACACTTAAAAAAAAAACATATTTGAATATCATAAATATCCTTAAACGATTTGGTGACCCAATGACTTTTTTGTGTTTTTTTTGAAAAAAAAAATACAAACCGGTTGCAGTCCCGTTTTTTAAAGAGAAGTTGGACATTTTGCTCATTTACTTTAAGGTCGAAATTGTTTATTTTTTATTTTTGGTTTTTATTTTATGTTGTTCATGGAGAGTTTTTAGAATGAGTTAATGTGGTTTTTATTTTTTTTTCTGAAAACAAGCTAGATATGAAGAAAACAAAGGAAAGTAAAAAGTTGTATTTTAGTTGCTTAATCTTAAAAAATATAAAAAAAAAGTCATTGGTGTACTTTTTTCGTAAATAATATGGCTTGGGCCCACGAGATGCCATTTTGGGCTAATAATTTCAATCTAGTTAGACCCAAATAAGCACCATTATTTAAATAACTGCACCAAATTTCACCAAATGGGTTTTAGGATATCTATGATACAGGGTGGCCGTCCATATTTTGACCCATTTTACGCGAATAATTTTTTGAACAAATAAAGATATCAAGATGCGGTTTTCGCAAATATACTTATATTTCTTTAAAGTTTATTCTCGTATTCCTTACCATTTTTATGTGACATTCCATTAGCTCAAAAACAAAAAGGCCGATTTTTTATATAGGACAACTTTGTTATTTTAAATGGAACACCCTGTATATGTTTCAATATTTTAAAATTTAATCTTTCCCTTTAAAAAAATGTAACACAAGCTATGGTTATCTTAAAAAATAACGCATTTATTGACCTCCAAAGAATTGACTGTATGTCGAATAGGAATATTATTTTAAAAGGATTTTTTGAAAAGTCGCCTGTGGGAACAAAGTTATCTCGTTTCCATAACAGCAACAAGCCTCATTGTCAGCCATTGTTGGTCATTTTTGACAAGTTATTTTAATTAGGAAGCGCAAAATGTTCTCGTTAAGCGAAAAAGGAAAATGTGTTATTATGTTTGCCGAAACCAAAGCAGTAAAAGAAACCTAGCGAAGATTTAGAAACATGTTTAATAAAGGTTCACCCACAAAAATTTTAATTACAATCTGGTACAGAAAATTCTAAGGTACAGGGTCTTTAACCCGTAAAAAGAAATTACTAAACAATGAGAATTTGCTAAATAAAACGTTTCAAATTCTGGAGATAACTCAGGAAGATCCAACATTATCAACAAGAAAAATCACAAGTTCAGTCCATATTCCTAGAACCACAGTACAAGAAATCATGAAAAAGAACTTAAATTAAAGCCATACAAAATTCAAATATTACAAAAAATAAAAGAAAGTAATTTCCCAAAAAGGGTACCATTTTGTCGGAGAATTCAAAATTTAGTAAGGAACAATATACATTTTTGGATAGACTAATAATGTCAGACGAAGCCACATTTCACCTCAATGGAAAAGTAAATAAGCATAACTGCAGGTTTTGGGCAACAGAAAATCCTCGACAATATAACGAACACGTTAGAGATTCGCCAAAAGTCACAGTCTGGTGTGGTATGTCAAAGCAAAAAATTTATGGGCCATTTTTTTTCATGAACCAACTGTAACCTCTTGGACTTACGTTGATATGCTGAAAATATTTTTTTATCCCCAATTGCAAGAAGAAAATCTATTGAATTTCGTCTATTTTCAACAAGATGGGCTACACCACATTAAGCTTACATTACCAAGGATTCACTGACCAACGTTTTGGAAACTCGGTGGATTGGAAGAGGAGGCCCTATTTCCTGGCCACCTGTTCACCAGATTTGACTGTTCCAGATTTTTTCTGTGGGGATATGTGAAGAGAGGTGTTGTAGTCCACTTCCCAAAATTTAGAGCAATTAAAAATTAATATCCGAAACATACAGAAAATATTCCTGAAGAATTTTTAGTCAATAGTTTTAATAAGTTTTTTTCGAATTTAAATAAGTGCGTGAAGTCGGCGGAAGGCATTTTCAACATTTACAGTAGTTTTTAAAAAGTAATGTAACCTTATTGTAACTATTATTTTGTGAATAACCTAAACCTTTGGCGATCCTTTTTTTTGTAACATATGAAGCAAATTTTAATTGTTAAATAATATTGTTGGTCGACATGCAGTCAATTTTTCGAAGGTCAATAAATACGTTGTTTTTTGAGATAACCATAGCTTGTGTTACATTTTTTTAAAGGGGAAAAATTAAATTTTGAAAATATAGAAACATATACACGGTGTTCCATTTAAAATAACATAGTTGTCCTATAATGGAAAATCGGCCATTTTGTTTTTGAGCTAATGGAATGTCACAATAAAATCGTGAAGGTACGAGAATAAACTTTAAAGAAATATAAGTGCATCTGCAAAAACCGCATCTTGATACCTTTATTTGTTCCAAAGTTATTCTCGATTAAAATGGGTCAAAATATGGCCGGCCACTCTGTATTTTATAAATACCGTTTTTTTCTTTAAACTTCAACGCCCTGTATCTCAGAAACAAAGCATCTCCGGACATATGTTCATAGGACCTTTTTTCCTTAAAACGACCTAGCCAATCACCCTCTGAAGTTTCGTACCGTAGTTAGGAAACCCTGTATTTTTCGAAGCCTTCTAATTATTTTTCGCAGCAAACACACTTCTCAACTAGACTATTATTTTACTAGCGTAAATTTTAATAGTCACCTCAGCATAATCCGTATTTTCTATTCATCTAAGTAAACTTAACAATTTTTTGGTGTTAAGTGAATTGTCAGGTCATATTTTTAGGTAGATTCAAGGTCAACATTAAAATCTTATTTATTACTCGGAGAAGCGAAAAGAAAGTTTATTTTTGTCGATTCAGACTGGTTACCTTCACCTCATTTGCTACACTCGATATAATGTTTTGGTCCGTCGTTGGCGCTAATTTTAATTATAATTTTTGAAAATTTTAGAGTCTTTGATTAGAAATTTAAATAAATAATATATTTTTAGTTTAGTTAGTTTATTATATACCTAAATACCTGTCTTTCAACAGCTCTCCTACAATTTTTTGACACTTAAAAATAGGCAAAAAAATGATTATACAAACAAAATACAAAACCAATGGATTAGAGAGAGAAAATAGTTTTTTGGTAAGATTTTACCAGGAAATAATTAAAATGCTTTTTTCGAATAAGTACGATACAGCATTAGTTTTGGGACCTTCAAAGCTCTTAAAATCTGTAATAAAAAATCCAGAACCATATTTAAAAAAAAACAAAGTTGATGATGGAAGCTCAAAGACGAAACGTCGGTGTGTAAATCTAATAACACTGTGTCTTGTAGAACAGAAAAAGTAGCAATAAAAATGTGAAATTTATTTTGTTATATCCAGTTAAATAAAGTTATAAAAAAATATTTTAATTTATATATTTTACTATGATTCTACAGGAACAAAAGTTATGGAAGCTGAATATTACTTTCATAATTTTAATGTTTTTTTTTTAATTAGCTATCAAGTGATGCCACTTACAGGGTGGATCAAAAATCTGCAAAATCCAGAAATACATTTTTTTTGTTTCACACTGTAAGAGGTAGCACCATTAGATTGCTTCTTAAAATTAAGATAATGTGAAAGTAATGGATTAATAAAAAATATATTTGCCATGTGATAAAGGAATACTTTTTATATAAATGGATTGTAAAAATCACTTCCGGTTTAGACGGAAAAGTCAAAAAGAAAATAATAATTAAAAACCATCTACGTCGACATTGTTCCTATATAACAACAATTTCCAGCATAATATACAGGGAGGCACTTTTTTCTAAATTGATTTTTCGCCATAATTTTTTTATTTTAGGGGAAAAGCTAAAAATAAAGGAGTTTTCTTGAGTGTCAGTGGATTAATAGAAAAATTCTGAAATAGAAAATAATTTTACATTTTATGCCCTTTTTGTCTATAATTTTTGTATGTTTAGTTAGATAGCGAGCTTTCTCACATTATTGGACCCCCTTGTATGTGCAGATTGCTTATAAAGTATTTCTACAAACTTTGTACGACAAATTCTTAACCAATTTAAAGGTAAAAAGTTCATATAATCTGAAAAGTTTTTTAAATAACTTTTTTTTAATCAGAAATCAATGATTACATATCAGAATTATTTTCACATATATTTCACATCTGGTTGAAATTAAAAGTCTTTTTTTCTGCTCAGTAAACAGTTTTGTATTTGCTTTAATTTTATCTGCTTCTTCAAAGAAAATTTATATAATTCTTATCCCCACCAAATGTATAAAAGAAGGTTGTGTCTTAATTTAACCAAAAATAGAGCGCTATAAAGGGGTGGATTTACGCAAAGGCTGAGTAGGCTGAAACCTAGGGCGGCAAATATTATGGGCGGCAAATTTACGATTAATTTTTAAAAAATGTAATGGTAAATTAATATATTTTTTTAATATTTAGCGAATAGATAAAAAAATTCTAAAATTTGTTTGTTTTAAAGAATTGTTAATTAATTTTTTGTATGTTTTACCTTTGGTAAATTTGTTTAATAATTTTTTATAAGAATTACTAGTGTAGTTTACATTCAAAAAATATTGACATATTAGGGCGGCAAAAATTTATTGGCCTATGGGCGGAAAAAAATTAAGTCCGGCCCTGGCGCTATAAATAAATAAACGGCTTTATTAAAAATATGCTTTTTAATCAAATAATTTAAATGTACGTTTAAGGTTAAAATTGGTATATTTTAAAATTTTAAAGCAAAAAATATAGTATTCATCTTTATTTATATTTAATTATTAAAATGATATATTTTATTCAAGATTGCTTAGTTTAAATTATTAAATTATTACTGCAAGACCAGCAAGACTCTTGCAGCAAGACCAAGACAAGACCAAGACCGGGTGGTGCAGACCAAGACCAAGACCAAACCTTTTTGGCTTGCAAGACCAAGACCAAGACCAGGCTTGCAAGATCAAGACCAAGACTAGCCCGGTCTTGGTCTTGGTCTTGTTTTGCTCATCACTAGACAGCTACATACCGCTAAAACTCTAAAAAGTTCTGCGAGAAGTGTTTAATGGCCGACTCACTTCACTATATATTTGGGGATTTAATTTGGCTTTTAAAGTGCACCAGACTTTCTGTGGGGCTATTAAAATCAAAGGTTTTTGCAACTCGTCCAGAAAACATCCAAGATCTTAAAGTGCGATGGATCCGGTGAATAGATCACTTTTTCCCCTCATCGTGTCATAAATCATTTCTTGTTAAATCTTGAAAAGTGCATTGAAGTTAATGGCACTTACTTAAAAGAGGTAATTTTTAAAAGTTTGGATAAGTAGTATGTTATAGTAAATCCCAAAGAGTGAATTGTAATTAAGTGTAATAAAATGTTAGTTTTATTAAGTATTAACAATTTTATTAAGCAATTAAAATGGGTAGTCTATTATGGAGAACCCTGTATTATATCATACACAAAACAGTACCTTTGTACCACGCTTGTTAGTCAAGGTGTCTGTCAAATCTCCGAACTATTATCAATTTAAGCCTCGTTTTATTTTTTTACTAAATATTTGCTAAAAATGGCTTTCAAATAAACCTAAAAACGAAGTTTGGTCGCTGACAAATTGAATACGAAAATTCCAGAGCTGACAGAGCCACCTGTTTTGACTGAAGAAAGTGTAATTTAAATTCCTGCATCAGATTGACAAGCTCGCCCCCAATTTAACTTTGTCGCTTTGGCAATTAAAAGCCAGGTTTTAATTTTGATTTCTGGCTCTTTAAGTACAAATTTTCTTTTTCAATTAAAATCCTCGGAAGGGTAGATGAGTATTTTAAATGGAACAACCTGTACTTTTTTTACCTACTCGATGGAAAATGACATTCTAAATACAATGACACCCCATATGTCAACTTTTGACATTTTCCTTTAAAAATATTAAATGAAATCCAATCTAGAGTGCCATGACGTCGTTAAAACAACCAATTTTGAGTCCAAGAGGCGTAAAAAACTAGTTTTAATTATCTTTCATGATTCATGTATATTCCAGAAAGGTAAAAAGATTTTGAAATTTTATTTCTAGACATAACTAATTTTTTTAAAAATAACAATGGTGGTTGTT
Organism: Listronotus oregonensis; assembly: GCA_019359885.1. NCBI lineage: Eukaryota > Metazoa > Arthropoda > Insecta > Coleoptera > Curculionidae > Listronotus > Listronotus oregonensis. Next base: position 10,002 of record JAHBCN010004375.1, read on the forward strand.
TGCATATTCGAAAAGAGATTTTTTGTGAATATTTTATATACACTTGATATTTGAAGTAAAATCAATAATCATAATCAATTAATGTTGATTTAACTTAAAATATCAAGTGTGGGGTATCAAATTATTCAGAAAGAAATGCTCTTTTCAAATATGTCAACGAGCCACCATCGTTCCATTTGAAAGAATTGAGTTATGTCTAAAAATAAAATTTTGAAATATTTTACCTTTCTGAAAAAGATATAAAATACGTTAGATAGTTAAAACTCTTTTCTTTTACGCCTCCTTGACTAAAAATTGGTTGTTTTAACGACGTCATGGCAATCTAGATTGAATTTTAAAAAATTTAATATTTTCAAAGGAAAATGTCAAAAGTTGACATATGGGGTGTCATTGTATTTAGGATGCCATTTTCTATTGAATAGGAAAAAAACACAGGGTGTGCCATTTAAAATTCAAAGTTGAGGTCATTTCCGGTGAAACTGGAAATCGTCAGAAACAATAAATTGAACACGTTATTCAATGCATTTTTATGTCAAATATCGACATGCCAAATTTCATTTTCTCGTCTTAAAAATAAAAAAAGTTATATATAATGACATAGATGTCGTAGCCGTTTTTTAAAATGGCTAGTCATTTTATAAAACGCGGCCACATTGTAAAATAATCGTTTAGTTTGAATTATTTTATAATACGGCTAGTGCTTTTAGCCATTTTTTAAAGTGGCCGATAAAATACGAGTCACATTGTCAAATGGATGATTATGATAAAGAAAATTTACAATTTAAGGAGGAAAACCTAACGACAACTAACCAAAAACTAACCAGAACTAGGTAATAGTTTGTAAGTTGTTGTTTACGGTCCCCAATGCATCCTATTTGGGTGGTAATAAATGTATATTACGTGGTTTGACCCAAAGAGGAAGCAATTTTTGGGGACTTCGAACATTCTATGAAAATCTCGCGCATTCGCCAGATTCTGCCAATTACTTAAATAGGAATTCAAATTATTTTTGATGTCTATCTCTTTAAGGTTAAATAAATTCTGTTCAATAAAATACACTTTACATACTTTTGGTAAAAAGTAAAAAATGCTGTATCTCAAGCTATAGAGAGGGAGAGAGAGAAAATAGAGTATTACATAGTAATTTATCGCGTAACTAGAAATTATTTTTTGGCTTGCCTTGCTGTGGTTTTCTAATTTTGTCTGTCTGACTGTTGGCTTTTAAACGAAATGAGATATGAATTTCTTTTGTTCCCATATCGTAACAGCCGTTATATGTTCAGTTATCGATAAAAAGCCGATGCATACGCCATCTGTACATCAGTTCATTACCTAACATTTGCCGATATGCATCCATCAAAAATTTGCTTTACTTTAATTTATCTGTCAGGTTATAAAAAACTAGCAGTACAGGGTATTTGATTATATTTACGTGGCTTCTGGAGCCTCTATTTTTGAAGACAAAAAAAAAATATATTAAAATTGTAGAATTTTTTCCATATTATCTTTTGAAATTATTAGTTAAAAAATATAGCGCATAATATACACCCTGTATCTTATGCGCTGCAACGAAAGATCTTTTTTTTCTGAGTTCAAATATACATAGATACACTAATGATATTTGGATAAACCATTTTTGAGATATTTGGGCTTAAATTATTAATAAATTACAAAAAATGTTTATATTAGTATCAAGAAAACCATGGAAACAATAAAATTGTTATGTTGCTGAATTTGGTGAATGTTTTCTCTAGACCAATAATGTTTATTTTTGTGATTAAACATTCCTACTAGAGTAAAGGAATGCTTGTTGGTGAATAGAATTTTATCCTGCTGCATGCATAAACCTAGATATTTCCAATGCATACCCAGGTCGGTCCTGCATGTTGTGTTCAGGAAGATTCTGGACGAACATAAATTTATAAGGATAAAAATTGTAAATTTTTAAGGTTGAATAAATTTTATAATCTGTTTTATTAAGTTCATATGCCGCAATTGAGATTGATATTTCAGGATTTTCTAAAATTATTAAAAGTAGTTAGTGCTAGTCCGCTAGAAAAAGTATAATTATCCTGAAAAGACGAAGATATCCAAAACTTTGTTTTCATTTCGTTCTACAGTCCTTTCTTTAAGCTTTTTCGTTTAATAAACTTTCTTACTATGTATTTAATAGTATCTATAGATGGTATACCCGTTGTTAAGGATATAATAAGTAATACTGAAATCATTGAAATCAGAAAAAAAAGATCTTTCATTGAAGCGCATAATATACAAGGTGTTCCATTTAAAAAAGTTGAAGTTGCCTATACTTTTCCATTTTTTAATTGCGATATTGTTTTTACTATTACTTTTAAAGATAATATGGAAAAAAACCTTTAATTTTTATAAATAATTTTTTTTTCTGTCTTCATAATCAAAGACCCGGTACACAATAAAAATAAAACACAGATAAAAATACTCAACAGGTTTATTTTTTAAATAAACAAAAATCATCACAGTAAAAAATTCTTATTCTAATTCTTAAGTTTACTAAAAAAATTATGAAGAGTCTGTTGTTTCCGGTTAAGACCGACCGTTCGGCAAGGACCAAGTTTTCTTCGTTTTGTTTCGTTATGAACTTCAGTTGTCTAAAACAAATAAAACAGATAAAATTTATCATTGTAGGAATAACCACAAAAATTGAATATAAACTGGAATTTGTTACCTACCTTTACAGAAATGGTTGTGCTTTCTTCTTTAACATCACCACAACAATTAGTCTCCGACACCTGAGTAACTTCCTCTTTACAGTCAGTTATTTCTTTTGTACATGCATCATTAAAAGATCTTTTTTTCGAGACAAGCTTAGTAGTGTTTTCACAGGATTTCAAGACTTCCTCTAAATTATTTTGTGTTGAAACACATTTTGTTTCAATTGACAAAGTATCACAGTATGTTTCACTCTCAAGTGACTTTGAATGTTCCATCTTTAAGACAATTTCTGTGCTATTTTCACAGGATTTCGATACTTCCTCTAAATTATTTTGTGTTGAAACACATGTTGTTTCAATGGATAAAGTATCACAATATGTTTCACTCTCAAGTGACTTTGAATTTTCCATTTTGGAGACAATTTCAGTAGTGTTTTCACAGGATTTCGATACTTCCTCTGAATTATTTTGTGTTGAAACACATTTTGCTTCAATGGACAAAGTATCACAGTCTGTTTCACTTTTTGGAGATACTACGGCATTTTCGCTTTTAGTCAGCGTAGAATCTGAGCAAAAAAATCTACTTTTAACTATTTGATTTCCATATGTATAAGTTTTAGGAAATTTGCTGATTCTTTTTTCGAAGAAATGGATTTTTTGCTATAACTGGAGAAGTTTTTCAATTTAGTTTCCTGACATTCATCGACTTGTCCTCAGTTTCAGTTTCTTTGATTTCTTCCTTAACTTCAACCTTTCTAGTATACATAGATAAATCGTTCTCAATTTGAGTTTCTTCTTCTTCTATTATTTCACGTTCTTCATCTATTGTCAATGAGGAAGAAGCCACATTTCCAGATGAAATATATTTTTGAAGGCTGGATTTTTGCAATTCTTTCTGCAATTTTCTAGAAATCCGTTTTTTATAGACTCCTGACCAGATACTGTATTGAGAAACCTTGAAAAGAAATAGTTTATTCAGACAACAAACATCAGAAATTCCATAAGTTATTCCTTACATCTGATGGCGTCCAATCATCAAGCTTCTTGAAATTATAGGGATTCAAATTTCCAAGAGCCACCTGATAAGCCTTTCATGGTCAAACTTTTCTCCTGAATTAATGAGATATTCTGGATTGGTCCCTGCAATTTCAGGATCGGTAAGATGAACCAGTTTCTTTTTATAGGGATCAAAAACTACTTGATGAAGAAAAGTCGCGTTTGCGATAAGAACGCTTCTCTTGTATTCTTCAGTTATAACTAGATGTTTCATGTTGAGATATCTTGGTATTCTATCAAGAAACTAAAAAAAAATTAATATTATACAGGGTGTAAAAAGTATGATGCTCACAATTTTAATGGGCGATAGTGGAGCTGAAAACAAGTCAAAAAAGTTTTTATACTTAAACTTGACAGATTTTTGTCTAAATGATATGTGTGTGTGTGTGTGACAACTATGACCTCAGAAACTCAGGGTCTACCCTCTAAAAAAAGCACCCAACTTACTATTTCTGGATTTGTTTCAGCTGTTAATTTAAGAAATTTCTCCGCCTTCTTCAAGCCAATTCCATTAAGCGATTCTACATAATCACATCCAGATAATATACACATAAACCTGAACTTATCAAAAGTAAATTGATCCAGACGCAATGACATCGTCATATAGATTTTATCTGCTTCTACAAGCCTCCCGCTGCCTTGCAGATCCAATTTGTACAATACTTTTTGCAACCGAATAATACTAGATCAGAATCTTCGGTTATAACACATTCTGCAATTCCTTTAAGGTTGAAAAACGCCATTTGCGCGTCGGATTCATAAGGAGAAACAATACAATCGACATTTAGTTTGTGACACTCATTGATGAGATTATGGGCCATCGCTGGGGTAATATCAATACATTGCTTGAGATAACTTCGAGCCTCGTCACTTTTTCCTAAGCGTAATAGTTCAGCTGCTCTGTGTTTAGCTTTTTTCGAGATTCTCGTCTTTTAGCTTCGGTTTCGGCTTTAGCAGGAAGATTTCGTCCATCAAACACCATTATTGGATGAATATCATAGGAAAGAAGCATTTTTACATATTTCATACAATACTGTACATACCTAAAAACAATTATTTAGTTTAAAATCATTTTTAACACATAGTTATAATAATAATTATAATAATAATAATTCCTTTATTGTCATAAAGTTATAAATTAAAGCTTTGTTTTTTAAAGTAGAACATGAATTTGGAAGATAAAGTTGAAAATTATGTCTACTATTGTGCAAAAGAAATCTTTAGTATATTTTTGTGTATCAAAAACCGACCGATAAAGTTGGATAGAGTAGTTAAAATTAAATAAAATAATGATTTACATGAATCTTTGAACTTAGCTTTCAAATATTGCAAATAGTTCTGATAAACATTGATATAAGATAATGATAAAAATATCCCAAAACAAAATGTAATTTTTGCATAATTTTCAGTACACAAATCTGAAAGCAAAATTATAATACACAAAAATCAAGAAAACCCAAAAAACCGACACTAAGTTATGACTACGACTATATATATATATATATAGATATCAAAAATTTATAGATAAAAAAGAACTTTAATTGTTATAAAAAGTTATATAAACATTTTTGATAAATAAATATATAAAGAGATATAAACAAAATATAATATATAATAAATATTTAGTCCAAAATATATAATATAAATAATAATAATATAATTAATATATATAATATATTATATATATATATATATAGTATATAATATATATATATATATATAATATATTATATATAATATATATATATATTATATTATATATATATATATATATAATATATATATATATATATATATATATATATATTATATATATATATATATATATATATATATATATATATATATATATATATATATAATATATATATTATATATATATTATAATGTATTTTGGGTTTATTAATAAAAAATCATTTATTTTATTTATTTAAATTTCAAAGAACTTAAAATTTGCAGAAAATAAAAAAAATAATAATTTCAAATTTTTTCCAGAGGTACCTATCACAGTACCCCTGGGCATGGGTAAGATTGAAAATGTGAAAGGTAACGGGGCGCGGGATTCTAATACTCTATGTTTGTACTGCAAAATTCAGTTTTAATTGAAATTGTATCTGCTCCTCCTTTCTCGAGATTCGCTAAATATAAAATTCTTTTAAATTTTATAGAAAAAATTTAAGAAATAAGAAAATTTCGCAAATTTTTGCATTAAATTTTTTACCCTAGTAACAAATTAAAACAAATGTCATATCTGTTGTTCATTTTTCTTCGTATTGAACAGATTTTTCTCTTGTAACATATATTTATAATTTATTTACATTTATATGTAGATGCATAAATTAATTTAAAAATGATGATGATTATGAAAATTTTATGTATACTAAATATACTTATATATTTATAAGTAGTTACAACATGAACAACCTCACTTTATTTTAATAAGTTATATATTCTTCATTTCTATGTCATGATTCAGACTTCAATAAAAAAGATAAATATATAATTATAAGTCTAATAATTTTTTTTGTTAAATTAAAAAATTATATTTTTATGAATGATAGATTTAACAGTTTTGAGTGCTAAATTTAAAAATACATAAAAAATATGATAAATTCTGTGTTAATGATTTGATAATTATACTCTGAATTAAACGTAAACTTTAATTTGTCAGTAAGGGTAAAAAATTAAATGCGAAAATTCGCGAAATTTCCTGATTTCTTCAATTTCTTCCATAAAATTTAATTTTTTAAAATTTTATGAGAATTTTGAAAAAGGAAGCAGATATGATTTTACTTCAAACTGGATTTTGCAGTACAAACATAAAGTAGTTATAACTCAAAAAAATATTGCATCTAGACAAAAAGGTTATATAACTTAAATTAAAAACCTTGTAAAAATACATAGTTTCCGTCATATAAAGTTTCTTGTATCTTTAATAGTTTTTAAGATATTGACTTTTAAAATTAAAAAACAAATCGTTAATATCTGAAATTACGCCCTTGCTGTTTGACCCCCAATTATGACTTCAGATCCATGTTTAGCGGAAAAAAAAACTCCAAAAATTCCTAGTCCAACACCCAGCACACACCACTTTTTTGTGGGCCTTGTAATTAATTTTCACACAAGACATATGATCACATCGACTTACATTTGATTATCATCACCACGAGCAAGTTGTTCGGCACAAGAGATAGCCCCCTTGTGCAGAAAACAATACGAGTCCACAGCCACTGTGCCACTTCGAAATTCTGATACATGACAGGGTCTAGTAGCCTTTTCCAGAAAGGGCAATAGTCCTGTTATTCCCATTTTTAAGGGTTGATAAGCGCCAACGTCAAGCTGAAGAAGCTTTCGATTAGGGGCTTACTGATGCCGTGCTAGAGCCACTTCTTCATTAAACTTATTAAAGTATAATTCTCTTTCTAAAATTTTTAACTTGCTTAGTTTTCATGCAAGAAAAGATCTGTAACAAAAAAAAGGGTTTAAAAATAGGATAACCAAAGTCGCCTTTTTCCTTAAATATTTTTTAAAATTTACCATTTAGTTATTTTGGTAACATAACATACAATCATTTATATTTCTGAACGATATTTAAACATAATAAAGTTAAAATAAACACGGGAATTGATTATAAACAATAAACAGTACAACCGTTTAAAGGGACCTACATTTTTGGATGGTAAATAAATATTGATAACTTACACGGAAGCAGTATTATATCATTTTGGAGATTCCCACACATTTTATTTGTTATTCTATGTAATTAATGCTTTAAAAACTACAATCTGAAATTTATTTTTCCTTTAAAATGATCCCAAGACCTGAAAATACTGATATTTGGGAGCCGGACTTTAATGGGCTGTCAAATTAACGCGCCGTTCAGGAATGCCAACTTATGGGATTTTTCGCTTTTTATCGATAAATTTAAAAATTGCTTGATGGAACAGCGCTCAGCGCGCACGTTCCATCGATAAATAAAACAGTACGGTAGCAAACCGTACCTTCACGAAAAATTGCTATTAATCTTCGATCATATACCTTCTAGAGACAGAGAAAGAAAGAAAATAAGAACAGAACTTAACCTTCGCACTTCACGTGCTGTTGGTGAATGAGAAAAGGCCAACCAATTAGCTTGTGGTGCGAAAGAGAAAGTTATAAACCTATTCTTCTTTCTCTCTCACATGCTTGTTCGCCCGGCCAAGCGTCAAGGCTGCCGCTAGAAAGTATACGCTCGAAGTTTTAACCATGCGATATGACGTCAGATTTTCAATACCGCTTAACCATTACCAGTTTGACATTCCATGTGAAAACGCAATAAAGTATTGACGTCGATAAGTGAGAAGAAAAAACGATAATAAAACTAATAGAAAAATAATGGTTTATTTTAACAAATTTTGATGTCTTGTGTATATGATTTTCTTTAATTTATTATTTAAAATCGAATATGATGCACCTAAATGCGGATATATCAAGTGCCCTTCAGCTACTAGAAGATATTAAGCAGGGTGTAGGTGATCTTGGGGACCCAAAATTGCAAATGAACACATACCAAGACTTAAATGCTCTATTAGCCATACTAGAAAATCCAGTATTTAGGAGTATAGTTACAGTTCAGGATTCCTAAGTGAATTAAACCAGCAACTGGGACAACATCCCTCTATTTTGCCAGTAGATTTTGATATTACCTCCTCCGGAGAATTGGTGCTCAATGTGCCTCCTGCAGGTGAACTGTATGATCCTGAATATAATGACTATGCATCGAGAGACTTCGATGAACAAAGAGTTCCTTCTGCTCCCATATCTCCAAGTTCTCCACAAACGTCAGCTTTTGCTGCTTCGAATAATAAAATACTTTCACTACTAAATAGTCAAAAAATTAATGGAACTGTTTGTAATTCTGAGGTGAGTAAACGAAATTTATTTATCCAAAATCCAAGATTATTATCATTAAATCAAAAATATTTGAAAGCCAGTTACAAATATAATTGGGGAAAATAAAAAGCCGCTTTAACTAACTAAACTAATCAGACTAGAACGGCGCGTTTATGATAAAGAAAATTTACAATTTAACAGAAAAACCCAACTAGAACTAACCAGAATTAGGTCATAGTTTAAAGTTCTTGTTGTTAGTTCTGATTAGTTTTTTTATAAAAACTTTATTTCTGTTAAATGGAAAAAAACAACCTTCAATAATAACAAATTATTATAAAACTTCTGGCAACATTGCTTATTCAAGTAGAGGCATGTCAAAACATTAAGTGGGCCATAACTTAAGCATATTTTATATGGAAAATAAAGACATTATTTTAATTTGTGATAATAGGAGAGAAAAAGTGTTACAAAAATAATGAACTTTCAAATGTTTAATCAAAAAATAACGAAATCTGTGGGTGTTTTTTGACAAGTACCAGAATTACATATGTTTGAAAGGAAAATAGAAGGGTGGGGAAATATAAAATATTTATTTATGAGAATAAAAATGTTTTTCCCCTTTAAGGATAATTTTCACCTAATCCTGTTTGAATATGGATTTTTTTCTGTTTCTTTATTAACATGAAAGTTATCTTGTATTAAAATTAGTTGGTATAAGTTCCAAATATAGACATTTTTCCAGACATTAAGATTACTCCAAGGAAATAACAGCTTTAATCCACATGATGAGGACATAATTCATAGATCACCATCGGTGGGTAGTGATACATCCAAAACTGGATCTGATAATTTGCCCAATAGCGAGTGGTCTCAAGTAGAAAGCATAGACTTAATAAATGACGGTACCGGTCTAGGATTCGGAATTGTGGGAATGAGAAATATGGGAGTTGTAGTCAAAACCATTTTGCCTGGAGGAGTAGCTGATAGAGATGGACGATTACAGAGTGGAGACCATATTCTGCAGGTAAAAAATGAGTAGTCTTATTGAACCTAATTTTTTCATGTTTCAAGTAGTTTTTGGTTGGACTAATAATGATAATTATAACAATAAACTGGAAAACGTACTTACAGATAGAGTCTTACAATATGGTACCAACTTTTTCATGAACACTAATTTTATTTTCTGTTTTTTTTTTACTTTTATTATGTTTATTTTTTTATTTAATATTTAGACATCCACGATACATTAGTATTTAGGCCTCAGCCTTCATGGACTGTCCCAAGATTTAAAAAAAATTACTAATTATTGATATACAATTTGTTTATCAATTCCTTATACAGTAACTACCAAAAAGTTAAACACTTATGATTTTTTTTTAATTCTTGAAACTATTATAAAACTTCTTCTGACAGTCGCCTCTGCTTATACAAAGTGAGGTTAGTTGGCGTGATATCTAAAAAAGTTAGTTGAAAACAGGTGTTTAGAACTTAAAGTCGACGTGCAAACTTTGAAATAAAAATTTTAAAATATTAAAAAAGACCTTTTTTGAAAAATTTTGCCAGTTGAATTTTAAATTTTAACTTTTTGCTTCATAATGAGTTTGATAACTATAAATGACCACCTGATTCGATAATTTATTATTTTTGTATGTTCTTCGGCATTTGAAACAGAAAATTGAGATTCCGCAGCACTTTAAGTGTGTAAACCTGTTTTCCTAAGAGCTGTCTTAGTACCCTGAATTATTATCCATCATAAAATTGTTAAAATTGCACAAAGGTTTGCTCCAAAAAGCCGCACTTTATAATATGTCATCTATTATGTATAAAGATCATAAGGGACATATATAAAAAAGGACACGTTCCATAACATTTTCTTTTAATCTTTAGAAGGCACAGGTTAGCCAGATGGCAGCCCAGTCCCACCCGTTGCCTTTAAACAGGGCGTAAAACCAACATTCTCGCTTAAAAAATTATACACTTGATGCTCTACGATATTATACACTTCCTGGGCTTACATTGGAGTGTATGCTTAAGATGACAAACATGGAACTTAAATTATTGACCGACACTTAATTGCCTAATTTTATTGAATAAGGTTTAGCATTTTATAATGTTCTTAAATCGAATTAAGCCTCGATCTTGCAAAATTAAGTTTTTTTTTTAAATTTTATATGACAACATAGCAACCTATCTAAAAATTAAATTATGAAAAATATACTTAAGAATGGCGATAACTTTGATGTTTTTAAAGTTGGAAATAAGTAAAGTTTGTTTGGCAACATCTGGTTTTAAGAATAAAAAAAAATCCGTATGTGTTCAACTTTTTGATGGTCACTGGTCTAAAATGTTTTGGCAAATATATATTTGTTTCAGATCGGTGATGTAAATCTACATGAAATGGGTTCAGAGCAAGTGGCAACGGTACTAAGACAATCGGGTACCCACGTTCGTTTAATTGTAGCCCGTCCTGTGGAATTATCCTCTCCCGAGTACAAATATCTCGGAAGTTCCGCTCCTATAGTGCCTACTAGACTATTACATGACGCCACCGAGCTAGATCGGTATCTAATACAACATAAATACCCCCCAGTCTTTCGAAAAGAAAATGTTTTTTCCACTGATCTGGCAAAGTCATATGGATTGTCACGAATACCAGCGTCTCCTTCGCTTCCCTTGCTCAATCTGGACGTGGCAGTTAAAATACCAGAAATGGAGAAGTTTATTGTTGAACTGAAAAAAGATACCAATGGTCTGGGTATAACCATAGCTGGATATGTGTGTGAGAAGGAAGAATTATCAGGGATATTTGTAAAAAGTGTCAGTAAAGGCAGCGCGGCGAGACCTTAGCGGAAAGATAAAAGTAAATGACAGAATAGTGGAAGTCGATGGACAAAGTCTACAAGGTTATTCCAATATTCAAGCAGTGGAAGTTTTAAGAAATTGTGGCAGTGTGGTAAAATTATGTCTGGAAAGGTACCTGCATGGACCAAAGTATGAACAATTACAGCAGGCGATTGCTGCCAGTGAAACGAAGCCTCCTTCACCTCTAAACTCGCCACGGTAATAGCCGCAACTGGTGTTAAATGTTAACCCTATTAGTAGAATCCCACCTCTCGTTGTCTCGATGTTAATCTTTTTCCTCTTTACTAATATTAACACGTTAGTACTAAAACCTAACTCAGGGTGTATGGACTTTGCACTGTGTCTCGTTAACCAATTTTTAGTATTTTTATATAAATTTCAGATATCCCAAAGAAGAGGGAAGTCTTTCTAATGGAGGCGGCGATCCTCGCGATCTTTTCAATGACTTTATTAAAAAGAACGATCCTCCTATGCTTTCGGACGAAGAGCTCACATTCAAATGGTCCCGGATCATGACCCCCGATGTAGAAATCGTCGTAGCGCGACTAAAAAAATTCGGCGAGAAAGGAGGGTTAGGCATCAGTTTGGAAGGCACTGTTGATGTTGAAGACGGCCGAGAAGTGAGGCCTCATCATTACATTCGATCCATCCTTCCGGAAGGACCCGTCGGCAAGAACGGAATTCTTAAATCGGGCGATGAACTTTTGGAAGTCAACGGCCACCAACTGCTAGGAATGAATCACCATGAAGTGGTGAGTATTCTCAAAGAACTACCTCTAGATGTCTGTATGGTGTGTGGACGAGGTCCTGCGAACCTGTTCAGGGAAGAAGCTTATCCCGAAAGAAGTATCCTAACTAGAAGCCTTAACAACCTTCTCCCAGCTTCCGATCGCTTAGTAAAAGCAAAATCAGACGGTTCCCTAGCCAGTAGCATAGCTGTAGCTGGATCTTCCGAGGCTTCCTTCTCCAAAATGAAATCGCGATCGCTGGAACCTCTTACCGGACTAGCTATGTGGAGTTCGGAACCGCAGATTATTGAACTGGTTAAAGGGGAGAGGGGATTAGGCTTTTCGATTTTGGATTACCAAGATCCGATTGATCCTAACGACACGGTTATCGTAATTAGAAGTTTGGTACCAGGAGGCGTAGCTCAGCTGGATGGAAGACTCATTCCCGGAGACCGTTTACTGTTTGTTAACGACACTGTCTTAGAAAATGCTTCATTGGACCAAGCAGTTCAAGCTTTAAAAGGGGCGCCCAAGGGGATTGTACGGATAGGCGTCGCTAAACCTTTGCCAATACCTGATACTGTGGCACACGGTTCTCTGATAGACGTCGATCCAGACAGATATCTCATGTCCGATTCTTTCAATTAGTCTTAATTTAATACTGTATAATACTCGTTTTTGAAATTATTTTTTTAAAAATAATTTTATGTTAGGCTTAAAAGTAAACAAATAAAAATTGAAAAGTTATGAAACAAAACAAACATCAGTAATATTTTTAAACAAAACACCCTGTATATTTTTAATGAATCTAATAGAACTTTCAAGATGAGACCAGTATTATAGGGTTTGGATTATCCATGATAGTATGAAAACCCTTAATGATAAATTCTTTAACCCCCAAATTGCTTCTGAGCATTAAAAAATTTCCATTTTAAAGTTAACTTGTTTTCTAACTTTTTAATTTTTGTTTGTGTACAACTATACAAATTTTTAATTTTTTCTAATCTCTTACATTTATATTTTTATCTAGTGATATTTTTATGTTGGTGTTATTTTTACAAAAAGTGACTGACTCTAGTTTTAAAGAATAAGGGTCTGTCATAAACTAGATCATATATAAAGGTATTGGCTCACGTAAAAGACTTAGGTGTAGTTTCATGTACAAGGTATCCTAGAATTAAAAAAAAACTTGTGCTCATAGATTTTTTTTTAAATTGAATGTTTAGCTCTATTATTTACACTAAAAATATTAACACAAACATTTTTAGGATATATTTAAGCAATTTTTATTTTAATACTCTGTCGATTCAATATGGGTTGTAGATATTCTAGGACACCCTGTATATTAAGGATAGTTACAATAGGTTCAAACATATAAAAAATATGTTCGGTTTTTCAGAACTCTTCATAGGTAAAAGTGTATAGGAAAGTGTAGGTGGCGGTTTTTCGATAATTATAGGGCTTATTGTATGAACGATACATGAAATTTAATTACATATCCTCAAGACTATTTTTTCTTATTAAAAATAATCAAATGCACATTATGTCGTGCCTACATTAGAAATAAAATATAGACCCAGGGACTATAAAATAAAACATTCAAATGCATGCATTAATGCACACAAAAACTAACTAATCGCGCAAGCGCAATAGACAAATTTACACCGAGTTTCCTGCGCGTTGGTTTGGCAACTTGTGATGTTTTAGGGTTGTCAAATGAATAGTGTTAAATTGTTCAGTCTTTTCATTTCTACTCTGTGTTGTTTATTTTTTTTCTTTCGTGTCAACTGGTGTATTAGAAAAAAATAATAAAATTATTTGGGCTACAATTACTACCAATGTGATGGAGGAAGATATGTGTTATAACATGTGATAAACCGATTTATTATTTTCTTTCGACTTTAGTGTAACAAAAACAAAATCGTAGAATTATGCACCCTATAATAAATGTTGCAACCAATAATCGTTGATTATAACTAATGATAATGAATCTTCACATTGAATCTTAAAACAGTGCCTCCTTACAAATCCTGCCATCCTAGATGCCTTGAAAATGGCCCAGTATACGTGGTACATAAATCTCAACTCACTAACACCGAAATCTTTGACCTCGCGGCATCCGCACAAGTTTGCAGGTCTCAGAAATATAATTGTGCGTATCTGTTTACCGAGGCTGTCGCCTGAGACAGCCGCGCGCGGCGTTCTAAACCTGGTTCGACCACGGTAGTGTTCATGCTTGGATTTTTTTACATCAGATGAAATGTTTAAATTAAAATAAAAACATGATTTTTTTTAAGTTGTTTTTTTTTATCTGTAAAGTTATAAAAAGTTAAAAGTACTGCAGGCAAACTCTATAATTCAATCGAGATAGAAATAGACAAGAAAGTTAGAAAGATTCTTTCTTTCTATCACTAATTGGTACTCTATATTATTTTCTCTAAGTGGCTCGTTAAATTTCGGTAACGGAAATATAGTATATTATTCAACATGAAAACATAGGTTGCTTTGTGGAAAAATGCACAATCATCAACCAGTAGTAGCAGATTTCTTTTTATTAACAAAACCTTGAAGCCTTGCTCTTTTTTTAACATTTTAACTTTTTGTTACACTTAGTAGTGTTATGTAAAAAATAGAGGTGACTCTATTTTGGCTGGCTTTAAATAGTTTTTTGAAATTTTATTAAAAAATGTTAAATTTGGTTAAGAAGTATAAGGCAAATTATTAGTACAGTTTTAAGAAAAATCCAAAAAAGGTGTTCAGATTATTTTCTAAAAGAAAAACTTAGTTGAAAAATCCTAAACTATTTTAAAGAAATGTAAGGAAATTTTGGAAAAGAATAAAAAACTCAAAAAATTATAAGTGCTTTATTTTAAAGTGCAATGTCCAATTATATTTAAACATATGTACACAGATTTTCAGTTAAAATACTATTAAACCACTGATGAGGTTTAAGACAAGATTTTTTGGTTTCCTAAAAGTGCTCTTCTACAAAATGCATACAAATTGCAACTATTTTATAATCTTCAAACCACAGACTACAAACACCAAACTTTAATAATTTACTTATTTAAAGATAAACTTTACAACACTCTAGGTAATTACATGTAATTCAAATAATTAAAATATGACTTGAACAATAAACACATAAGTAAACAAAGATTTGCAGCTTAGGATCACTTCAAAAGTTCAAAATGAAATGAAAAAATAAGTAAAGCAATGACAGAGATAAACTTATGTGCATTTTCATGCGATAGAAAGAGAACAAACCGTAGCAAGACCCTGCCTGGTCTATTTCTATACTCCGAACTAGCCATTCGGAAATCCGATAATAGCCGAGAAAACTTAGAGAGTCGGGTTTAAAGAGATTTTTTATTGTAGGCAGGAAATTTCTTCTATATGGTGTTACAGAGTTCGCCTGCTGTTTTATGTGTCAATGTGAGTTAATATTTTGATAAATTAATAATAAAAAAGTTCTTTATGTAATATAATTAAAACTAACCTACTTGCCTCTAGAAAATGCTTCTAACTTTTTTCTTTATCATCAGTAATAACTCGAGCTGTTTTTACAGATTTAAAAATTTATTTTGTGAATTTTTTATCAAAAAAATCAATTCATTTATATCGAAATTGGCTAATTTTGGGTTAAAATGATTAAACTGTATTTTAAAATCCTAGCTGACCGTATGCAATCATATGTTATGTATCTTTTGTCGTTTAAGTCCCTAAAACCATCCAAAAATCACCACCTTCTACATTAGTAATTTCAAATTCCTAAACTTATACAAGATGTCATGTTAGATTTTTTTTTATATTTTACAAATGCCACTTTTTACAAGCTTTTATTTGGAAAATAATTTAATCAAAATGTCAAAAATAAATGTTTACCAGTGGTGTAGTGGCCAACAAATTAAACATATTTGGGAATTAATATAATTTTTTTTCTTTATTATATAGATTTATTACTTTTTAGAGTCTGGAAAGCTTTATGTTCGTAAAAAATATTTATTGTATTTATCTCACTCTTATTTCATATGTATTTTTGGAGTAACTGACTTTCGGAGGCTAACGGCTTTGAACATAATAAATTTTACAAAAACTGGGGAAACTGAAAAAACATATCTTCTGGCCTTATTTTTTGAAAATGCGTAAAAATTAAAAGGTTGGTTTGTTACAATTAATATTGTTTGTTGTTATACTACCAACATATACAAACGATTAAAAAAGAAATCAGATGGTATTTGACACTACTTTTATTTGTGAAAAAAAATACTGTGTAAAATTTTGCTGGATTTTTCATTTAATATGTTCTGTGGTTTTCACAGGGAAAAACAAATATTTTTAAATTTATGATTGCTTCAACCTGAAAAGTTTCATTATTTTAAAAAATGGCCAAGCAACCAACCCTGGATTTCTTCAAATGGATTGAGTCAATATGCTCTGTACTAGGAGTGTGCGAATATTCAAATTATTCGCGGCGAAATACGAATTATTCGTTTCGAATTTCAAATTGAATATTCGAATAGTTCAAACTTTTCGAATAATTCGAACTATTCAAATAATTCGAATAGTTTGAACTATTCAAATAATTCGAATAATTCGAACCATGTGAATGATTTAAATCTTTTAAATTAACTGTCATTTTTGATGTAGAAAAAAATATATTTTTTTAAATTA
The DNA here is from genome assembly GCA_019359885.1 of Listronotus oregonensis. Classification (NCBI taxonomy): domain Eukaryota; kingdom Metazoa; phylum Arthropoda; class Insecta; order Coleoptera; family Curculionidae; genus Listronotus; species Listronotus oregonensis. Next base: position 26,884 of record JAHBCN010004375.1, read on the forward strand.
ATATTCACTGAATTAATTAATGTATTATTAAATTTTTAATTAATGCAGAACAAATAATCACAGCAACGATTTCTTAACTAAAATTGTCATTGTGAACTAACAAGTGGCGCCTCTAGAACTTTTAATGCATGGAGACGGTATTTATCATCAGTTGGTAACACTAGTTCGAACTAGTCGAATAGTTTAAACTATTCGAATATTTCGTTAATATAGTTACGTTCGACCAGCCTAACAATTTGTTTATGTCTTGGTTCGATTCCTCTTCAAGTGGTTAGCGCCATATTTTTTATTTAATTATAAAAAATTGGATTCAATTTGGGGTTCAGGGCATAATGTTTTTCTCAACACGGTAAGTTATCGATAATTTTCAAAAACTATATGAAAGCCAACACTTAAATCTAGGCTTCTGCTGTAATAGTTTTTTAAATTTGGATTTAGTTTTTAATATTTCCTTGAGTGAAAGTCACCCTAAAATCGGTAATGTTTAGATACTATTTTTTCCTAACTCGACACATATTTCAAAAATCCGTTACAGCAGAGGCATAGATTATTTCCTTACCTTTAAAATGGTGTATAATTTATTTCACTTAAGTGAAAAACAGTTACCGAAAAACGTTATCTCCTGTAGGCTTGCAATCGGAAACAACATCGCATCGATACACCGAATTTGGAAGAACCTAAATAAAAAATATTTTTAATGCGGTTATACGAAAATTGTGGTAGTGGGAGTTTTTAGTCTCCGCCCACCGTCCTCCGCGTCCTTTCGCCCGACCCCTAAGGTGTAGCGTAAATACACTCTTAAGTTAATTTTGAGAAATGTAGAGTTCTGATTAGTATCGCTGGTAGAAATTAGTAGTAACAGCTTTTAGAGAGCCGTCAGTCCTAAACGGGCAGTGGCGGATCTAAGATTTTTAATATTTTTTTGTCTAAAAAGTAAAAAAATTGACCCACACTAAATATACAGGGTGCCCGGAAATACCGTTTGAATAATTGTGGGGGTGATTCTACATGTTAAATTATGAAGAAAGGTTTTATTTTATATCTTTGGAACTGTTTTAGATAGTCATATGAGTTTTGGCATATGAATTGCTTTTAATAGTAGGCACTTTTTGGCGTTTTTACGAAATTATTTTTTTTATCAGGGGCGTACCGACAGGGGAGGCCTCGATTTAATTTGTTCACATTTTTATTAAACGTCATATTTTTGCAATTTCTTTAAAAATTCTGATTTTGCGGTATAAATAACATAAAAAAGGTATTCTTGTAGAAAACCTGTCAGGCTAGCCGTTTTCGAGAAAACACTCTCCAAAGAAAATGACGCATTTGTTGATATGAACTTTTCTTCATAATTTAACATGTTGAATCACCCCTAAAATTATTCAAACGGTATTTCCGGACACCCTGTATACCTGATACCTCAGATAAAAGTTACACTTCCAAAAGCAAATCATCTTATTTGTATATTTTCTTTTCGTCAAATCCCGAAATTTGCCAGAATATCTGAATTTTTCTTAAAATTGGACGAATCTGAACTATATGAAGAAAATTATTGAATAAAAAAATGTCAGATATATAGATATTTTTGTGAAATTTAGGATTTGACGATAAAAATCGCGAAACAAAAATACAAATAGAGGATTTGCTTGTACAAAATCAACCTTTTTTGCAAATTCCAAAGTGTTCCCCTTGAGCATCTGTATATATTTAGCATAGGTCCCATGTCTCACTTTTTAGATAAAAATTTTGAAAATCCTAACGCCGCCCGCCACTGTAAACGGGCCAAACCAGATGTATGGTCTGCTCTATTTTAGTAGTAATATTTCTTTATGTAATAAAAACTGCCATCTTCTCATATACATTAGATATAAGCATTTGAATAAGCCCCAATTTAAACAAATGTATAATTAAATGCCCCAATTTGGTGTGGTTAGTTAGGTGTAAAAAGTGGCATTACTCTTAATAAAAGTTGGTTTGACTTTGTATAAATCATAATATGCTCTTCCTACTTTTCTTTATAGTCATTATAGGTATTTAAAGTTTATACGATGCCAAACTAAATTAGGATGTTTTAGGGTTTACGTTTTGCTGAATTCCTACCCAAAATGAAGATTTTGGAGTGTTTTTTAGAAAACATTAAATAAGAATTAAAAATCCCTTTAACACCAAATAATAGGCTAACGGGCAAAAGGGGTTTACCTAAGATAAATGACAAAAAGTGAACCCTTGTTATTTTTGAAGACAAAGAAGGACTTGTTCGGGATGGGCATAGTTCTTCCGTTTTTCCCTAATTAATAAACAAAACTTTTTAGGTTTCGTAAAGATTTATATATATATAAAATATATATATATATATATATATATATATATATATATATATATATATATATATATATATATATATATATATATATATATATATATATATATATATATATATATATATTATATATATATATATATATATATATATATAATAATAAAAAAAAAAAAAAAAAAAAAAAATAAGGGTGTTTCCTAACTACGGTACGAAACTTCAGAGGGTGATTGGCTAGGTCGTTTTAAGAAAAAAGTTCCTATGAATATATGTCGGGAGTTTCTTCGTTTCTGAGATACAGGGCGTTGAAGTTTAAAGAAAAAACCGGTATTTATAAAATATCATAAATATCCTTTAACCGATTTGGTCAAAATTTGGTGCAGTTATTTAAAGTAATGAGGTGCTTATTTAGCTCTAACTAGATTGAAATTATTAGCTCCAGTGGCGTCTCAGTGGGCACCACAGCCATATTATTGACGAAAAAAAGTACACCAATGACTTTTTCTTATAGTTTTTATATTTTTCAGGATTAAGCAACTAAAAATACAACTTTTTACTTTCCTGTCTTTTCTTCATATCTAGCTTCGTTTTCGAGAAAAAAAATAAAAACCACATTAACTCATTCTAAAAGCTATCCATGGACAACATAAAATAAAAACCAAAAATAAAAAATAAACAATTTCGACCTTAAAGTAAATGAGCAAAATGTCCACCTTCTCATAAAATACGGGACTGCAATCGATTTGTCATTGAATGTCTGACACTTAAAAAAAAAGATATTTAAATATCATAAATATCCTTAAACGATTTGGTGAACCAATTACTTTTTTTTGTAGTTTTTTTTTGAAAAAAATGACAAATCGATTGCAGTCCCGTATTTTATGAGAAGGTGGACATTTTGCTCATTTACTTTAAGGTCGAAATTGTTTATTTTTTATTTTTGTTTTTCTTTATGTTGTCCATGGATAGCTTTTAGAATGAGTTTGAAGTTCTACCGTAGTTAAGAAACACCCTGATTTTTTTTTTTTTTTTTTTTATATAAATATATATATATATATATATATATATATATATATATATTATTAATATATATATATATATATTATTATATATATATATATATATATATATATATATATATATATATATATATATATATATATATATATATATATAAAATATATATATATATTCGGTTAGATTTATATACATTGTATTTAAATTTAATTAATTCATTATTTAAGGCATATATCGCAAAATTGTGATACAATGATAATAGGAATAAAAATACGATATTGTAATAAAATGTTATTGTTACTAAAAATTCTTTTAGCAATAAAGCATTTGTATAGATTTACTCAATAAACAAATTTTAAAGGTTCTTTTTAAGGTTTTCATTGATTTTTTTCATTCCTCCTAATGTCCTAGTGGAGTTTAGGAATGGGAATTTTTATAAAAAACTGCTCATTCGTGGGTAATCTAACCCCCTAAAATGCTCCCTAAATAATTTGTTTTTTCCAAATTTAGAGGGAAAACCCCTGATTTTGCAACAGCCGAGGTCAACAATTGCGAGATCGTCTACTGTAGGTATAAAATTATTGCTAGTGCCCTCTTTTGAATGGTAGCTGAAATATTATTTTATTACTAGTCTGCGTCATCTAGCGTTGGGTGAACAAACTGTAAAATAAAAAACGATTTCTGTATCTATAATAATTGGAAAGCAGTATTGATAATCTATGAAACTCGGACCGTCTTTATTTTCCTTTACGTCATAATATATCTATCTTATTAAAATATTTTTCTTGTGTTTGGCACTGTCGTGTATGAAAAATCAAAACAACGCATGTTTATAAAGTGAGTTATAAAAATTTAAGAAAATAGTCCAACGATATCTAAAAATGTGTTTATTTTTTTAAACTTTTTTACAGTGTGACGCAGCTACCCTTATGGACTTTTAATTTCTAGTTCACTGAGTATCTCGACTCAACTGCTATGTGGAAAAAAACAGATATAAATTAGGAATATCTAAGTGGAAACAAAACAAGACAAAATATAATTAATTTGGAGGAGCAATTTTTAATTTAATTAGTTTTGACCTTTTTTAGCAAGTTTTGATGTATGTTTAAAAATACAGTATATTTATTTTCAGTTTAATTTGCAGTTAAAGAGTTTAAATAAAAAAAAATACTAAAGTTGATTTCTTTTTTATCAATCTGGTCTTAACAATGTATTTCTCAGTAGGTACTTCAAGAGACTGTATTTAATGTTTGTTTATTTTTTATTATTTTTTTTATTTTCATTAATCATTACTATAATTAGATATAATACAGATACAGCGGAGATTTATAGATTTATACGGTCTACAATAAAAAGATCGTCTATTGTAGGTATAAAATTGCTGTTAGTGCCCCCTGTCGTAGGGTAGCTGAAATAATATTTTATTATCACTCTGCGTCATCTAGCGTTGGGTGAACAAACTATCGAGTAAAAAACAGATTTCTGTATTTTAAATTTTTGGAAAGCAATATTGATAATCTATAAAACGCAAACCGTCTTAATTTTTCTTTACGTCATAATATATCTATCTCATCAAAATAAGTTCCTTGTTTTCAGCACTGTCATGTGAAGAAACCAAAATAATGTTTGTATTATAAGGTAAGTTTCAAAAATTTAAGAAAATGATATAAAATAAATAACAAAAAATAAAGCCCTCTTTTTTTTGTTAGTTAGTGACATCCCAAGTAGCAAGTATACCCAAGAGTAGTAATTATTCAGCACATTGGCAACACTGTCACATGCAAACTTCTGTAGGATAATCAATCTTCTTGACAAAGTGGTGACTCTAAATAATTCAATGGATTTACATTCTTGTGAATTTACCGAAAACTTTCCCTTAATGCTACTTGATATAACGTCTACTTCTTGGCAAATAAGCTAGTTAGATAATAAAAAGGGTAAACCTTTAATCAGAAATCGTGGAAAAAAGGACATTTTAATGTCACCGGTGGTAAATTTTATTTTAAAAGATTGGCAACACTGCTTTGCCCATTGGAATCGTCTATGGATTGTAGAGGTAAGGATCACCCTCTTATGACTCTTTTGCTCAAAAAGTGGCCCCAAAATAGCATTCACTAGGCGCTGGGGTAACCACAACTAACCAATGACCTTGACCGCAATGTATAACGGCCCTCTGAAACACAACGCTATCTTAATTTACTGCAATTTGAGAGCCATTTTTAACACAGAGTGGGTGATCCTTACCTCTAGAATCCATGAAAACGTCGTAAACATATGTTTTGACGTCAAAATCAAACTGACAACCATGGCCTTAAAAATAATGAGAAGGTGGCAGACAACCTTCTAATTAAAAGCGAGTTTCTCCGCATTCAAACTAAAAACAATGTAATATGTGGACTCTGAACGCTTTTCTAAAAAGTGACCAGTATTAATAATGCATTATTAGGCGATGTCCGATAGCAACAACTCCGTGCTGCTCAGCACCTTTTTCAATGGGAAAAAGAAAGTGAAAATCGTTTTCCATAAGGGAGTACTCGTCTGGGATAATGAAAAACCACCCTTAGGTATGTGCACTTAGTCAGACTACTCCTTCAAACAACTGTAAACAATCCTATATTGGTATTTTTATTAATTTTTTGAGTTGTTATTTATAAGAATGACCTATACCTCTATATAATTGCCCTATATTCCTAAAAAAAAAATATTTCTGCCCGTAAAAATATGTAGTTGTCAGTGCTGGGAACTCTAAAAACCATAATCTCCCTAGAATAAAAAGGACATTAGAAATATTCAGTGATCATAGAAAAATATTGTTGTTATATATTGCCAAATTAATAAATAAGGATTGTTTATTTTAGAACAACACACAGTCCCCATTGAAAATGTTATATCTGTTCGGCACAATTACTTAAAAAATACACACCCTTCTATGCAAAGACAAATCGATCCCAATGAATTTACAATACATTATGCTGAAAACATGGCTGAGGACAAGTGGGCATACAAGTATTTAATTTTAAAGCATTTAGATTCGTTGCAAGTAGCATCTTGGGTCAAAACATTGCAAAATCATTTATTAAGTAAGTATAATCTTTGCTATCATGATATTATTGTTATTTATAAAGTTTTCTAATCTAAGTGCTTATTATTGATTGTTTACATTTTTTTTCATTGTGATCTATTCAAGTCAATAATCCCAATTATCAGTTAAAAAAAATTAGCGTCTATCAATGCCATGACATTGAATTTTTAACTTGAAAATGCTAAATATTCACAGGAAATTATCTGACAAGAATATCTATTATGCCAAGGATGTTTTAGTCATTTTATTTAAGCACATTTGAAATAACAGGTTTAAATTCTGTGAAATTGCCTAATCTCCTTGTTTGAAACATGTTTTAAAGTCATTAAAGTCAACTACAATATTAATCTTATAAAATAGGTAAAAATTTTTGTTGTGTTACATTTTAATTACTAAAAAATGTAGCAAAAAATGATATTTAAATGAAATTACTGATTCTTTACCTTTTTTATACAAGGTTTAATAAATTATAATATGTTTCCCATTGGTACTTTTTCGTTTTTTCGTAATATTTTTTAACTAAATGACATATCTGTAAAAAATTGGGGATTTGGGGGTTCTTTCAGGCGAGAAATTCAAATTTGTCCATGCTTTTGGCACTTTTCGTTTTTTCATAATAATTTTTTAACTAAATGACATATCTGTAAAAAATTGGGGATTTGGGGGTTCTTTCAGGCGAGAAATTCAAATTTGTCCATGCTTTTGATGTTCTAGTAGAGGGCGCCAGATACGGCCTACCCCAGTTGTTTTAGATGGCATAACTTTTTTTTAAGCTTAGTATATTGACCTGTTTATTAAAAAAGTTACTATAATTCCCTCTGCATCAAAAATGTATACATTTAAGTCTCTAGGAGCAACTTTTTCTGAGATAAACGCACTTTAAGGGACCCCGCAATTTTTCTATGGAAAGTAGGTTTCGGCCAGTTGTTTTTAAACTTTGCGCTGATCAAAAGTCTCCAGGAACACAAAACCAGAAAACCTCTCTAACCCCCCAAGATAACCTCAAAGGTTCCCAAATCCCCAGTGACCTTTAAGACTGATTTTGGAAGGTTTGGAGGAGTTTTTGGGTTGGTTTTGTGCCCGTGGAGACATTTGAAAAATTAAAAAAAAATTGGCTGAAACCCATTTTTCATAAAAAATGGCGACGTCCTTTTGAGTGCGTTTATCTCGAAAACAGTTGCTCCTAGAGACTTAAATGAGGTATACATTTTTATTGCAGAGGGAATTATAGTAACTTATTTCTAATAAACAGGTCAATATCTTAAGGTTAAAAAAAGTTATGCCATCTAAAACAAGTAGGGAAGACCGTAGCTGGCGCCCTCTAGCAGCAATATTAAAAGCATGAATTTCTCGCCTCAAAAAATCCCCAGATCCCCAATTTTGTACCGCTGTCATATCTTAGTTATTATCAACTTTGGGATAAGGCAACTTTAAGTAAATTGCATTATTTCGACCTAGGGAATCTGCTGTTGCTCTGTGTCCCATAACTTTTGGGACATCCTGTGTAATAAAAATATATTTGTCAAAAAAAATATGTGCAAGTTATTTTAGGTCTTTATTCTATACTCCTATTTTTAACTAAGAAGGTTGTTGATTGTAGAATTTCAAAAAAGGCCAAAGCATCTTCTCTTGTTTGTAAATCCGTTTGGAGGAAAGCAAAATGCAATGCAAATTTACGAAAAATATGGCAAAGATCTTTTTCAATTGCCGGGATTGAAGTGACAGTTAATGTATCGCAAAGAAAAGATCAAATTAAAGACTACTTAATTAGCCATAATTTAGATATGTTCGATTCGGTTGCATGTGTAGGTAAGCATCTTACTTTAGTATTACATTCAGTACAGTAAAATTGTTTAGAGAAAGAGAGCTGATAGCTTAAAATTTACTTGTTTCATTTTTAAGAGTAATAAATTTATAACTTTAACAGGTGGTGATGGGACAGTATCGGAGTTATTTAATGGTTTAGTACTAAGGGAATGTAGGTTGAAGGGCATTGATTCAAATGATATACACCAAACTTTGCCGAAACCAAGGAAACCAATTGGCATTATACCTGGTAAGATTTTTAGCTTTTTGTACAAAGTTAATAGTTAATATTAGATAATATAACTAGAGATGTGAGCCGCATCTTACGGCTGATTTCGTAACTAATCGCGTATTGTTCTTTTTTAAATTGCGCCTGTTGTGTGCACAATAGGCTATTTGATTTTTAAAAATCGTTTTAAATTATTCTTTGGTACCCAACAAACACAATACATTTTATATTTCTGGGAAATCTGCTGTATTTTCAATAAAACTCAATGTTAAAGTTTAAATTATAAAATTCGCGCTAAAAACGTTATCTCTGTAATGGCGTCGATATATGTTTCGCGTGACGTCATATGCAAGTAAACAAGTTAACAACGAGTGCAACCTCAGTTAATTTTGTCAATAATTTCTCAATTTATTGGCTAAAATGGTATATAAATGGTGTGTAGTGCCACAATGTACCAATATTTCTTTGAAAACACCACAAAACTGTTTATATCTGTTTCAACAAATAATCCTGGAAGGCAAAAAAGTGTGTAAAATAACAAACTTAAGTTTGGATCAAAAATTATTAATTATTCATTATATTGAGCAGAGAGGTTGGCTAGAAAGGGATGTGGAGGAAGAGCTTAACATCCCAAAGAGTACTATTCATTTTGTTAAATGGCAGGAAACACACTCCTTTGAGAGAAGAGCTGGAAGTGGTCGCCCCAAACTATCGAATCAAGAACAAGACAATAATTTAGTTAATGTTTTGAGAAACCAACCATTGAAATCTGTAGTTACAGCAAAAACGGAAAGCACATACATAGTAGGTACCTGTGTACCTACAGACAACCTGGTGTCAACAGAAAAAATCAGTGCGCCTAAATTTGAAACTTTTTTTACTTTAAAATTGAGTAAAAAAAAATTCTAATTCTTATTTTTTGTGTTTCTCTGTTAATTTTGAAGCTATCACATCCTACAAAAATTATTTTAAAGGTAATTTTCAGGGCTACAAGCCTATGTATGTAAGAAGGGCTTAAGACCCTTCATATTTTATAGGTAAAGGGTCAAAGGGCTGCGCATTACAGTGAAAGTTTAAATCGGTTTTAACTCAATTTTTTATGCCACAAAAAAAAATAAAGAAAGAAAAATAATCGTCATAAAAAATTCTACATTTTTCTACTCTTTATTTTTTTCGTATCTCTTATGGTCTTGGAGTTAAAATGAGAAAAAGAAAATTTTTCGAAAAATCACAAAAAAAAACATATAATATAAGCTCATTTTTTTTAAACTGTGTAAAACTTTCAGATGTCATAAATAACATACAAATAAAGTAATTGGTGCAAGGAATAAGTTTAATTTTGATTTTGAATAAAAAGACATTAGTTTTATTGCGATTTTTTTAGTTTTAACTATTTTACACCATATCTCACTAAAATTTCAGTCAAAAAGACTTTTATTGGTACTAATTTTAAAGGAATTTTTATGCTCTTTAAAAAATATTCTATAACTTTTTGTTGAAAAATGTACCCTTTTCCCGTTATTTGAGGTCCTTAACCACGTAAAATGAAAGATCTTCAAGCAGCTATAACTTGCCTTAGGTAGAACTTTAAGATCTTCATAAATAGCTCAATTTCTTTGTTTTTTTATAAGCTTCATTTTTGTTTATTACACTTTTTTCGATAAAACGCATAATTACAGAGTTATGCGTAAAAAACAATTGAAAAATGAGTTTTTTTTAACGAAAAATCGCACTTTTCAATTGCGAATAATTCAAAAACTATTGATCTGGCGAAAAAACTTGACATGACATTTTTTACTTCAAATTTGCTCATCTATCGATTTCTGGGGGTATTTTGGGTAAAAATGGCCCACCCCGAGAAGGGTCGCATCCACCCCAGGGGTGCTTGCGCACATCGGCACCATATAGCTTTTGCTTTTCGACCATCCATCTATCATCTGTCAAAATTTCAAATAAATCTGTACATATATAAAAAATTCGGAGGTGAAATGCTTGACTGCCTGGACTAGTTTAGTTTGTTAAGCTATTAATAGTAGAAAAAATTATAATGTTATATATATTTTTACATGATAGATGTTTGTTATTTTAACTTTGTTATATTTTTTTATCCAGTGTGATGCAAATAAAAGTAAAAAATATGCTGTCGCCCTTGATGACTGTTAAATAAAATTGTAAATAATCTTTGTCGTTTGCTACGTGTTTTAAGGTAAAATATCACCAAGGAAAGCTTTCACGGTTTTAGTAAATATAAATAAAATTAATTTTATTTGATGCTATATTGAGTTTATTTTAGTCCCACAAAAAATCAATAGATGATTTGTGAAAAATATGTAAATTTTACCTAAATTTTCTTAAACTCTTCTAATTAATTGTGCTGTTTTGGAGACCTAGATTTTATTGTTGATTTTAGGTGGAAGTACAGACACTATAGCATATTGCCTTCACGGTACTACTGACCCTACTACAGCGGTACTGCATATTATTTTCGGTGATACTTTAGGATTAGATTTAGTTTCTGTATATGATGAGCACCATCTCCTACGATTATATGCTAGTGTTTTAAGTTATGGGTATTTGGGGGATGTAGCGTACCATAGTGATCAGTATAGGTGGATGGGACCACACAGATATGATTATTCCGGTAAGAACTTGTTTATTTGATTATGTATGTGTTTATTTACCTCTGTAATCCGGACTCGTGCTAATCCGGATGTGTAAATGCCTTAATGATAATCCGGATGAACTTCGATAATCCGAAATCCTGTATTGAGTATTTTTTAAGGGTAGTTTACTCGTAAAAAATTAAAAATAATTAAATGAAATTAAAATATAGGGTTAATATAAGTGCCTTTTTTCTTATTGAAAAGAAAAACGATTTTTTTATCATCTGTAAAACGAGATAGAAACAAATTATGCATTATTAACATTGAAAGCCATGCACTTATTTTGGAATATCTCGAAAACGGTTCTTACGATATTTTTCAAAAAATAATGCAATATAAATCAGAGTATTAGAGAATTTTAAAAAACAATTTTTTTGGTTGTTTTTTTTTTAAGATATTGATTTTTAAAAGTTTACATAATTCTGTTTGTCTTAAAGAAATAGTGTACACTATTTTATTTTTTTTTTATGTAATCGCTCTTATGGAAGGTGCATTTTAGGACTAGGTAGGTCCAAAAAGTGTAAAATAGTGTAAAATATTACTAAATAACCAACAGACCTCATGCATTGTGTACAGTCTTCTACAAAAATAATTTCAAGCATTAAGAAACTCTAACTTTGGGTAAAGCGTATTCAATCTTATTTGGAACAAAGCTAAATTGGTGGCACAGTAGCGGCCATTAAATCTTGGTCAATTCTTTTTCCCTTTCATAAAATAGGCTTATGCCACCTTCTACTGAATATAAATATCTGTTGAAAAACCTAATAAAGAAACAGGTGTTCGTTGTCAGTATCTAAAAATATTTTTTAAAATGCCAAAATTACCTTTGAATTAAACAGTATTAATTATTCATTATCAAAATCAAGAAATTCAAAACAAAAATGAAATAAAAACTCTAACCGTATTGGGCACTTTATATGAAAATAATGGTATAACTTCTACAAGAAAACTTGAAGCAGAGACTGGCATATCCAGAAGCAAAAACCACAGGATTTAAAAAAAACAAATTTAAGCCTTATCGAACCCGCAAAATCCATCATCTTCTCCCTGGGGATTTTGATCGAAGAACTCGTTTTTGTGAGTGGTTTTTAAATAAAATACAAAATGAACCAAATTTTGCTATAAATTGTATTTGGTCTGACGAGGCTTCGATTAGTAGTGCGGGCATATTTAATCGGTTTAATGATTACACTTGGTCCCAAGAAAATCCCCATGCGACTGTCCAAAACAGACAACAAGGAAGATTTAGCTTTGTTGTGTGGGTGGGAATTGTTAGAGGACAATTCATTGGACCCTACATTTATGATAAACCGCCAAATTCTAGACAATATTTGGATATTTTGAGGGACCAGGTTGAATCATTCTTGGAAGATATTCCCATAAATCTGATACCCAGAGTCTTCTTCCAGCATGATGGTGCCACTGCGCATTGTGCAAGGACCATAAACGATTACCTTAATGTTCAGTTTGGTAAAAATTGGATGGGAAATCAAGGGCCCATACAATGGCCTGCCAGGTCACCGGACCTGACTCCCATAGATTTTTTTCTTTGGGGTAGAATTAGAGACCTTACTTATAAAAACAATAATTTTAATAGCCGGGAAGAATTAGAAAGGGCGTTGCGAGGTGCGTTTAACCGAGTTCAAAATATAGAACTTATTAATGCTGTTAAAAAAAGATGTAGAATTTGCGTACAACAAAATGGAAGACAATTTGAACATTTGTTTTTTCTTTATTTATTATCGTTAATTAAATTCCATAGAATTTTATATTAGGATTAGGTAGAGTTATGTTTTTTTGTTAATATTGTTGATTTGTTGTTGTTGTCGTTTATTAATTTAATGTATTAAGTATGAGTAATCTTATTATAAAACTTTAGATCTGTTGTTTTAATCATAACATGTTAGCATCCTATGTCATTTTATTTGTCATGGCAATGTTGATTTCTGTAGGCACATTATTTTAATTTTTAAATCGTAATACTGCTAATGGTTTTTAAGATAAACATAACAAGTGATACATCAAAATTTAGGAAATTTTACCAGCTTTTCAAAAATCATATAATATATAGGGTGGTCAATATAAAAAAAAAATGATTTTGGGGTGGTGCATGAAAATCTAAACGCCCTGTAAAAATGAATTCTACGAAAAAAAGTGCCTTAAGAAAGTTTTTATCAAAATTAATTATCTTTATTAATAAGGAAGTTATGGGGCATTTAAAAAATCGACGAAATTCGAGAAACGCCCTCTAGTGGCCAAACGATAAGAGATAGCAAAGTTTTGTTAGCGCCAGTAGTTTTCTCATTAAATTTGAGCTCCGGACACCTTGGTCAATTTTTTTCTATCCCTTCAAATAAGGGTTGTTCCCATAAGAACGCGCCCAGTTTGGGACACCCTGTACATTCGAAATACTGCATTTCGAATTAAACTAAAATATAAAAATAAATAGTTATCCATAGTGGTACTAGTTCCGGTCCGTTCAACAATCAATTTTTGTTAGAGAGAGATGGGCGAGTTCGGCGCGGATGGCGTGGTAGAGACGAAGATAAAAGATGTTTATCCTCATCTCACAGGCGACACTTTTGACTACTACTCTCGCGGAGGAATTTTTTAAAATAATTTTCTGTTGTAGGTTTTAAAAAACTAGTTTTAAACAAAGGGTACCAGGGAGAAATAGCAATCTACACTGATAAGAAAGAAATTGAAGAGATCGACTGCCGAAGTAATTGTGAAGTTTGTGGTAGGGCTAGAAGAAATATTGAGAAGACTGCCTGCAAGTACGTTTTGGTAACAAAACTGAGACCAGTTTTAATTTTTTTGCTTTCCCTTGAAGTATAAGATAAGCATTGTTGTCGCATTTTTCTTTTCTTAGATTACTAGAATCGTGAGGGTCATACTACACCCTACACCCTATATATATATTATAAAAAAAAATAAATAAAAGAGACACCTAAAATTATTTGTTGTTACTTTTTATGACTTTTAATTGACACAAGGTTACAATTTCAGAAATTCTAAACTTGGTATACCTCAGTATTTATATCGTTATTTTCATTACTTTTTTTCATAGATGGGAAACTCTACAAGGGAAATTTTTTATGGTCAGTGGAGCGAATATCAGTTGTGCTTGCAGCAGAAGTCCCAAAGGAATTGCGCCTTATTGTCACTTGGGTGATGGAAAAGTCAATTTAGTGCTTGTTAAGCATACATCAGTAATTAACAATTTACGGTAGGTATTTTTTAATAGAATTGTGGGGGTTATAACACCATAAAAAATACTGAAATTGGAAAAATCGAAATTTTTAGTAGTAGCTGAGACTACCAGCGAATCCGCCATAGTTTCATAAATCACGCCTTTTTTATATTTTCAGGTTACTTTTGCGGCTTTCGAGTCAAGATGCGTCTGTCGAAGACCTGCCTTTTGTCGAGACGTTCAGCGCCAGAGAATTCTGCTTCCGAGCCGCAGATGGAGCCTCTAGCAAATGGAACTGTGATGGCGAGGTGCAGCATCAGACCAACATCCGTGCCAAGTATGCATATTGTTACGATTTACTAACTTAACAATACTTTATTCACTACTTTACAATGTCACAACTCTAAGTTTGTATTTAAATTATATTTTTTTTGTAGGGTAAGATGTCAGTTGCTCACAATCTTTAGTCGAGGTAGTCAGAAAACCACAGAAGCGAAAAAGAACTGTTGCAGTTTTTGAAGGGTCAGCTGACCAGTCCTAAAAGTATTTTCTCAAAGAGTATTTTATTTTGTAACAGAGGTATTCAAAGGTATTTTAATATGTATAATTGTGCTCAGATTAAGAGAAGTTTATTATTATAGCCTGAAAAAATGTGATTCTTTTAAAACAAATTTTAAGTAGAGGTTGTTTGCCCTTTTTCACCATAATTTCCCTTTAGTTAACTTTAAGTTCTGTTTGTATAATTAATTTTTTTATGCAGTTGTATGAAAAATAGATACAAATAGATCCTGGATGTACATTTTATTGTTTTAATATTGAAAAATGTTATAAAGGCAAATTATGGTGAGGAAAAAATATATTTTTTAACATTTTTTTTTGTGAATATTTAATTTTAAGATGGTCATTCCTTTGTAAAAGAGTTTAACGTTATAATTGCTATTCTGTAAGTAATAAATGTATATTTTGATGATTTATAAAACTGTTTTGATCTTAGATGTCCTGGTAAATTTGCTCAAGCAAGATATTTAATGTTGTTTATAGGCAAGTTTCACGTATTTTCCAAATGGTACCAAAGTGTTTCTAATACCACCCAAACAGTATTTAAAACATTTTTTAATTCCGTAGTACATACATTCTGGCGGGCGAACTTTTTCTACTAGAAGTAGGTCTTGCCTCACTTGTGCTACCACCCACTGCTTCCACTTTACGCCTCTCCCACTTTTTGGCTTCTCCCACGGGGAGGTTTCCTTAAACCGACCCCGGGGAGGAGCCAAGGAAGTGGGAGGACCAAAGAAGTGGGAGTGGCGCAAGTGACCAAGACCTACTCCAAAATCATTTTTATGTAAAAAAGTTTACCAACTATGAATGGTATAGTTTTATATAACCCAGGTTTTTATATTGACTGTGAGACTCTTCCATTATTTATTTATTTTTTTTTTAATTTATTTTTGTATTGCTTGAGCAAACGTTATTTATTTAGATTTTCTTAGGTAACTGGGGCAAATGTAAATTATATAATAAATACGGTGTGTTTCTTTATCTACCTTCTCCATATTTTTTTTATCTTCCCTAATTTTCCACCAAAAAATGTTTACCTGGACATCGCAAATGTAGATTAAGAAACCAACCTTCTTAATTCTGTAGAATATGATGGTTAAATCGTTTTTGCGGTGAATACCTGTTGTTTTAATTGCATGAGATTTATTTTAAATAATAAACACGTTGAATCTCTTTCTTTGCCTATTTAAGAAGCACCTGATAAACATCATTTTTCGGAAAAATTTTGTTTCGACGCAAGTTTATGTCTGGCCTTTTAAATCTGACGTCAAACCAAAACGATCTGTGATTGGTCGTGACGACACAAAGCTCGTCGCCTTTGCAGAACACGGTGAAATTCAGCATTTGCATATTTGTTTTTGTTCAATCTTTTATCAATAACATATATTATCGTGAGGTATAATGGTTAAAAAAGGATTTTAAAAACCCAGTCTCCAGTACTCTATGGCAATATTTTTTGTATCAAAAAATTATGCACAGTACAAAATCGAGGAAAATGCAAAAGTGCAAAACCTTTTTATTATAACATATAGATGCAAAATTAAAACAATTAGGTATTCAGTTTTGGATGTACTTAATAAGAAGCTTATTTTGCCAGATAAGTTACCATTGTTATTTGGATAATTCTAGCCATTAGATAGGTATGTACCAAATTTTGAAATTTTGTTCTTAATTTATAAAAAAATATACTTTCTGGGCAAATCTAACGTTGTTTTATTGACACACATATATTTTTGATACTGTAATTCACCATTCTACTTAGGACAAGTATAAATTAATATAGAAAGTATAACAACAAAGCATAAACACATACACTTCGGTCCTGGTCCCTCTATTGACCTTATAAACTGAAAGATTGCCTAAAACAAAAAAAATCCCAAAAAATTTAAAAAACTTATCCCATAAGTTGAAATTTCAAATAGTCATAAATCTTAAAGTAATCTTCTAGGTAACTGGTATGACGTAATAGTACTGTTCAATACAACAGTATTTATTCAAAATAAAATTGTATCATTTTTTTTAATACAAAAATTAATACTGCTTTTTTCTGCTAACAGCACATCGCATCAGACCGCCAGTAATCAAAAACAAACATGGAATGGTCTTTTATTTTCTATATGATAAATAATTAAGGTATTTTACGGCATAGCAGGTATAAAAATATAAATATATGTTTTAGAAAGGCTGCATAAATTATTTGGACGAGTATGTAGCAGCTAACTAAAGGATCTCTGGGTCACACTGTCAATGCATTTTAAATAAATAATAAATTTTCGGAAGTCGTTGAACTATTTTCTTGAATTTGGAAGAATTTTTAAAACTAATTTCATGAGATACAAGCGTTATTTTGGTTTTTCCTACACGACAGTGCTAAAAACAAGGAGAATATTTTAACGAAACAAACATATTATGACGTAGAGAAAAATAAAGAGTCTGAGTCTATAGATTATCAATACTTTTTTCCAAATAATATAAATACAGAAATCTGTTTTTACTTGATAGTTTGTCCACCCAATGCTAGATGACGTAGAGTAAAAATAAAATAATATTTCAGCTACCTCTCAAGAGAGGGCACTAACAATAATGGCTGTCTCTAGAGGCATATGCTCAAAGGGATGACGTCATAATAT
This sequence comes from Listronotus oregonensis, assembly GCA_019359885.1. Lineage (NCBI taxonomy): Eukaryota > Metazoa > Arthropoda > Insecta > Coleoptera > Curculionidae > Listronotus > Listronotus oregonensis. The sequence continues at coordinate 44,376 of JAHBCN010004375.1, forward strand.
ATAATTGTAAATCGATGTATTTAGCCATCCCTAGTGGCTGTCAAGGAATTTTAACCTCACTTTTTTTGAAAAAATTCATTTTCCTATAAGTTTTCTTATGGTGCGGTACGCTGAAATTTAAAATAATGGATAACTTGGAAGTAGCATCTTACCAATCTTTTAAATACGATAAAAATAATACAGGAGAATGTATTGCAGTGAGTGTCGGTGACAATGTGTGCTGTTTTATTACTGATTCCAACAGACTGGTTCTGTGTGAATACCTTGACGATATAAAAACATTTTTATTAGACGAAAACATTACTAAAAATGTAATTCAACTGAAATACCTGAGTATTTGGCAAATTGTTTTCATTGCTACAAAAAACAATTTAATAATCTTTAATCCGAAAAATGAAAAACTTGCCATTGTACATTCGTTTACGACCAATTTAACTCAGACATCATGGAATCCTAACGAAACCTTTCTCGTAGTAGCAGATGAAAAAAACGCATTATATGGATTTGCATTTGAAGTAAACTCAACAGAACAAGAATATTATTTTATCGAGACCAGCAGTTCTTGCCTTGACGGACCTGTACCACATTCTGTGTACGTAGGATGGGGCTCACATAATACCCAGTTTAAGGGAACGAAGAAAAAGGATGAAGAAAAAATAGATGGTAAGATGTAAATATTCCAATATATATTTTATTGTTTATTTTATTTAATTCAATTTAGAGTCTTATAAAACTTTCCGTATTGTAATTAAAATAAATATATCTAAATGGGTAATAAAATTGCCATTAACAATATGCCATGTCATTTTTTTGCACATAATATAGGTATAAAAATGTCTAGACAACAAGTCGCAATAAAATTGCAGTGTTATCAATTTATTTTCAAATTAAGATATTGAAGACATAAGGTCTGTTTGTTATTATGAAATAGTTTACCGGGTGTCCAAATAAGAAAGAATGCCGTCTGTATCTCAGACAATATTTATCACACAGCCTTGGGGAAAAATATTTTTAGTAAAAGTGGTCAAAAGAAATAGCTGGAAATTATTTTCAAGTTTCTGAAATGGCCGCTAGGGGGTGTAACTGCAATCTTGAATCTAAAAAAGTGATGTTTCTGTGAATTTTGCTATATTAACCCAACAAAAAAATACCTGATCTTTAAAGTTAAGCATAATTTGAACCTTTTTTGTTTGACAATTTTTGCTGTTTTTCTACAAATAAAGTGGTGGAGGGTATTTAAAGTTTTCGTAAAAAACACTCTGTATCTTTAAAACGGCTAAGCCCATTTTAACAAGCTTAAGGTAGTTGAAAAGAGCTATTCTTGGGCTATAAATTTTATAATATTTGAAGTTTTGTTAGTTTCACATGTCGCCGCTAGAGGGCTATTTTCAACATTCTGACAGAAATGGTAATTTTTCCTAAAAAATTAATTGCATTGGTACGATTTTTTTTTTCATAGAAAAGTAGCTAAATGATGCTTAAACAAGCTCGCGAAAACCATATCTTGATATCTTGTTCCTTACCTAAAATTTGGGACAAAGAAAATTTATTACGTCAATATCTCAAAAACTATGAAAGCTACAAGAAATATTATATGACCTAAATTATGTACTTTTACGAAACCTTTAATTTAGGTTATACAATCTTTTCGTCTAAATGCAATACTTTACGAGTTATAATCAATAAATCGAATTTTCAGGATTTTTTTAAGGTATACCCCTGGAAATTCTGTTGCATATGTTTTTTATGCTCCATTATGTATTGCTAAACTATAATTTTCTTAAATAGAAAATGGTATACACTAGAGTCACGCTAATCCGAACCCCGCTAATCCGAAAATCCGCATAATCCGAACAGGGCCAGGACAAAAAAATTTTAAATAAAATTTAAGAACTAGGAAAAGTAAATCCAAACAGGTTTTTTTTTATTAACAAAATTTTATACATAATTTATTTATATATAAGATAAATAATAAAGTAATGTAAGTTGAAATAAGTAGCCAACTACACCATCTATTGTTAAATAATAAAGGTGTATTTAGCGTCTGACTTTTAATATTTTACACATCCGACGCTAAGTACGCATTAAAAAGACAATAATATGGCATTATGTGACAAAATTCCACCTAATCCGAATTTTCGCTAATCCGAACAGGGTTCGGTCCTAATTAGTTCGGATTAGCGAGACTCTAGTGTACCTAAAAAAAATGCGATTTGACAATGTTAATCATGATTTTCTTGGAAACAGAGAGCAAAAGAAATTTAAATAGGGTAGTTATGTAGTTTATTACCCGAAAAAGAACCTAAAAATGTGATTGCATATTTCTTTTTGAAGAATATCAGTGTAATACTTCTGGTTTAACTTTAGCAGCTAGCAGAACTGCAAAGGTATACAAATATATACCTACTAAATGAGCTAATTAGTTATAATAAAACTAGGTTTAGAAGCTTAAAAATGCTTTAAATAATGGGAGTTAAAAAAATAGGTGAAATTGTTTTGACTGTAAACGACGAAGAAAAATAGATAATAATAGCTAAAACTATCGGTTTAAATATTAAACTAGATGAAAGCGCCCGCCAGGCGAACAATATTAAGTAGCCTCTGTCTCCGTAAGACGCCTTCCGTACGGCTAACGGTAAAAAACTTTTTTGTCCGATTTTGTCCCGGGGCGAAATTCAAAAACGGGCTTCGTTAAGTTCTAGCCACTGCTAAAGACTACCACTGTGCCAAATTTATAGTTTAGCTCAAGCCATAACTTCAGAATCACGTGGACAGACAAATAAATATACAGTGTGTCCCAAATTGGTGGGGAATGTATGGGGATCTTGGAAACCACGATAGATAGATAATCGGTTAAATGGGGAAAGTTTTGGACAATTATGTTAGTAAGCTAATCCCGTTTACTAAATGGTTTTAACTATTCAGGTTTTTGATAAATTTTGAAAAAACCTGAAACATGCATTTTTGAAAATCGGCCATATTTTTTTATAGGTGAAAATTTTTCAAATCTGTAAAAACTTCTTTAAAACAACTTTTTTTGTACAATATAACCGAGTAGTCAATTTTTATTTTCTACGTTTCGGGTTTTTAGAATCATCATCAACTTTATTTTTTCATATGGACGCCATATTGATTTTTACGCAGCCAAATAGTGCTTTTTATTCTGATTTCAACAATGTATAACATGTTATAATTTAAGAGTTTATAACCTCATTTATTTCAAAAACAAATATTTTCTCAGTTGGCCTTGATTCCGGCGAACGTCATTTTTTTTTTGTAAACAATAAAATATTAGTAATTGGCAAAATAGATAAGCTAAACAGATATTTTACAGAAATGGGTTCGCGAACATAGCTATAACGTTAATACCGTGTAACAACAAAATGTAATGGCGCCCATATGAAAAAGTAAAGTTGATGAATCATTAACCAATAGGGCGCCCTATTGGATTTTTTCGCAGCCAAATAGTCCTTTTTATTCTTATTTCAACAATGTATAACATGTTATAGTTTAGGACTTTATAACATTATCCACTTCAAAAACCAAATATTTTCTCAGTTGGCCTTGATTCCGGCAAATGTCATCTAGCGTCATTATCAAGTTAGCTTGGGTAAGTTATTATTTTTTTTTTAACTTTGTAAAATGGTTTTTTTTAGTAGAAATATTAGTTTAGTCACTTTTCATTGTTTTTGTTTTCACTTGTTTCAATTAACGATAGTGAAATGTTTAACACGGTATAACGCATAGTATGTTCGCGAACCCATTTCTGTAAAATATCTGTTCAGCTTATCTATTTTGCCAATTACTAATATTTTATTGTTTACAAAAAAAATGACGTTCGCCAGAATCAAGGCCAACCGAGAAAATATTTGTTTTTTGAAATAAATGGGGTTATAGACTCTTAAATTATAACATGTTATACATTATTAAAATCAGAATAAAAAGCACTATTTGGCTGCGTAAAAATCCAATATGGCGTCCATATGAAAAAATAAAGTTGATGATGATTCTAAAAACCCGAAACGTAGAAAATAAAAATTGACTACTTGGTCATATTCTACAAAAAAAATTGCTTTGAAGAAGTTTTTACAGATTTGAAAAATTTTCACTTATAAAAAAAATATGGCCGATTTTCAAAAATGCATGTTTCAGGTTTTTTCAAAATTTATCAAAAACCTGAATAGTTAAAACCATGTAGTAAACGGGATTAGCTTACTAACATAATTGTCCAAAACTTTCCCTATTTAACCGATTTTCTATCTATCGTGGTTTCCAAGATCCCCATACATTCCCCACCAATTTGGGACACACTGTATATACCTACCTACATATAAATATATCAACATTAGCAAATTATATATATGGATGCTCGTGTGGTTCTGCTAATTTAAGTACTATACCTGGAGATTTATTTTAAATAGTTATTGCTCAAGTTAAGTAAAAACCAATATGCTTAAATTTAAGAAGGAAAAATAAAGCGAAATTCTGCTGCAAATAGTAAAATTATAACGGTTCTGTTAATACTTGGTGCATATCCTATTTCGCGATATTAACTGATAACTGGGTTCTTGGGAACCATTTTCTGGTACCATTAATAAAATAGCTGCATCAGCTGGAAATCCGTAAACATATTTTTATGGTGTTTGTTGTTAATAATATGAATAAAATAGGTACTGTTATAAAACAATAGATCTATTCATCTTATGTGCAATCTATATGTTTATATCTTTTGAACACAAACTAAAAAAACTGGATTTAATTTAAAGTATGGAAGTTTTTTTTTTCAGTAGTATGTTAAAAAATTTGAAACAACACTTACACTTGATGTTTATACATTCTAGAAATAGTCCAGAAATGGAGCCCACCACAGATTTCATGGAGGGGAAACGGAGAACAGTTCGTAGTGAACTTTTGGAGAGAGTATAGACGATTTCTGAAAGTATTTAATGGTAATTTGAGGCCTCAATTTCAATCTGAAGTCTACCCGAATCTTTTGCCTCTGGCAAGTTTTAAAGGACAAGGCAACTTTATCGCTTGCGCCGCTCGCCACAATGAGAAAAATAAGATTGTTATTTTCGAGAAAAACTGTCTTATGAAATCGGAATTCTTTGTTCCAGAAAACAGGGTATGACCTCTTTTGATTGAGTATTTTTAGTAGTTTTTATGTGTTTCTTCAGGAAATATATCTGGTGACTGTTTAAGTGAAACGCGGAATACGTTGCGCGAATCTGATGCGCGCATCAAATCTCGCCTTGTATAAACCCGCCTAGACGATGTGCGAGGGCGAGGCAACATCCAGTCGGTTTTTATTCCGTATCAAAAGTGTTTCGTTCTGCTGCGTTACACCGTATAGACTGGCTTCGAGATAAACCGAAAGAAGTCAATTGAAACTAAAACCTCTCATCTTTCCTTGTTGATTCGCGCATCATACTCGCGAATCTGATGCGCGCATCCAATCTAGCCCCACAGAGAGAAAGCAATAATTCGATCTAAAAATATAAAAACCAATGTCTAGCATATTTCCATGTTGATTCGCGAATTTGATGCGCGCATCATATTCGCGAATCTGATGCGCGCATCAAATCTTGCCTTGTATAAATTTGTCTAGTCCTGTAAGTTACGATGCGCAAGAATAATGCGGGGCGAGGCAACATCGAGTCGGTTTTTTATCCGCATCAAATGTGTTTCGCTCTGCTGCCTTACGCCGTATATTTTAATCAAGTTTTTTTTTCAGGGTCAAATAAAGTACTTACAGTACCATCCAGATATGCACCTCTTAGCAATTTACAGTCAAGACTCGCCATTTAATGGGTACCTTAACATATACCTAAACTGCAATGCTAAATGGTACCTAAAACAGCAGTTATATTACCCGTTAAGCAAGAAATTAATCTCGTTTCATTGGAGCACAATTCTTGACAAAACTATGTGTACACTTAATGTTTTAACATCTGAAGCAGTGGAACAGATATTATTTAGAATAGTAATTCATAGGTATCCTGAAAGCAGCCTTGTTGCTGTTATCGATGGGGTAACAGTCCATTTTACAAAGTTCTCTGATCAAATCGTGCCTCCTCCTATGTCAAGCTTATCATTGGATTTCGATAAGCCTGTCAATAAAATATTTTTTGATCCATCTTTAAATCTGTATCAATTTGTTACATCAGATTTTGCTGTGTACTCATATCTTTATGAAAACGGAAAGTTCAGTCTTCCTTCCGGTATAGATCTGCCCAAAGTAAATTTAGATGTGAACAATAACTCTAGTAATGTAATTTACAAGACAGAAAGGGCATTGGAAATATTCATTTTGAATTTGTACTAGATAGAAAGCAAGATTTGCTGGTAAATAAGTCTGTGGTTTGTAATAACGTACTTTCAATGTATATTCATGAGAACTATCTTCTTTTTACTCATGCCTCCTGCAAGTTATATTGTGTCCGGCTTAAACCAGAGATTCTTCTGAATAACAATTGGAATTTAAACAAGTTCTTCTCTAGAGAAGTTGAACAAGGATCTAAAATCGTTTGCGTAACAAGTACTTCTGATATTGTTTTGCAGTTACCTAGAGGTAATCTTGAAACTATTACCTGTAGAGTTATAGCTATTGATTCAATTGAAAAATTACTATCTCAAAATAAGTGGGAACATGCTGTATATCAAATCAGACAGCAAAGGTTAAACTGGAATTTATTGATAGATCTGAATCCACAAAGATTTTCAGAGCACATCGGGGAATTTATCGGCTCTGTCCACACAGTTTCGTTACTAAACAACATAGTTTCCGAGTTTTCCAAGGAAGATTGTCTTCACACTATGTATAGTCATTGCTTTGAAGTCGACAGAACTTATTCGGAGTTTGATAAAACTCAAATTTTCTCGAGTATCTTGGGAAAAATCATTTCTCTTAATCCTGTTTTAAATTTAGTTAGTATTGTCACACTTCAAACCAAACATTTCACTCTCAAATCAGCCTTAAAATCCGTGTGTTTGGTGTTTCAAATGGAGCAGTTTGAGATCTGTAAGAAAGCCATGTTTCAGATTTTATTGCATAAACACGCCAAAGATGTAATTAATGAGGCTTATACTCTGTACAACATAGATTTTATGACTTTTATATACACATGTTGCTCTGAAGATCCCAGAATTTTTGAACCTGAGCTTGAGAAATTAATAATACTTGAACCGATGGAACTTCGCTTTAAAATGAATGTATTGGGGAAACATTTCAAGGGGGCCACCAAGTACCTCATAAGATGTCCAGGCTTTGACGAAAGGTATATCTCAGACTTTATTACGAAGCATTCGACGCAATGTGTTGCATATGAAGGTATAGGTTCTAATCATCCAAACTTTAAACTAGTTTCTCAACTATTTTCTAAGTATTTGTCCCTCAGAACTCGGCATAATGAGGCAGGACTAGTTCTTGAGAGAGCAGGACTGTACAAAGAAGCACTGGATGAATATAAAAGAGCACTTAACTGGCGTCAGGTTTTAAGTTTGTTTGAGATACTGAAATTGAAGGAAGATTCCAGAAAAGAGCTCCTTTTAAACTTGGCTAATGAATTAGTTCATCACAAAAGAGTTGACGAGGCGGTTCTTATATATGAATTTTACTGTGAATCGCAGGAAAAAGCTATTGAGGTGCTTACAGAAAAGAAAATGTTTCAGAAGGCATTGGCTTTGGCTAGGAAATACGATCTTACAGATTTAATAGGTATGCTGAAGCTTTTTTAATACTTTTAGCAAGCAGTGCGGTGAAATTTGAAAGAAGGGAAGCAATTTACTGGCCCTTTAAAATTAGGATGTTTCATTATGGAATAAATAAAATAATATGGAAGGGGAAGGCGTTGCTTTCCTTTCTTCAATGGACTGCACATCCCTGTAATTAGGAGATACATTTTGCGCTATTTTTAAGTTTAGATGTGTTATCTTTATAATTATTCCGAAATAAAAAAATTGATTTTAGCACAAGTAATCAAACCGGCCATTGTAAAGTATAGAACGGATCTTTATGAGAGGATAACCGATTTGGGTAGAAGGTTCGCTCAATACACAGCGAGATTACAGTTGGTTAGAGAGAAAAAGCTCAACAGTCTAAAATATAGGAGTGTGGAAGGAGACGAAGAATTTGATAATGATGATCTTTACTCTGAATATGGAAGTATAATTTCTTCTAGGGGATCTTCAATTGGATCCAAAGGTTCAAGAAGGTAGTACATTTTTATAGAACTCGACAGAACTTAGGGGACTGACATTGTAAATAAAATTTTTCAAAATATTCATTTGTAAAATTATCTATTTTAAAATTTAATACCTTTATTATAAAAACTTTGGAAACTTGAGTTTGATTCGTACAAATACTACAAAAAACTATTTTTTTTTAATGTTTTTTTTTCAGTTCGACATTGTCATCGAGAAACCGGCGCAAGCAGGAAAAAAAGAAGATAGATCTGAGAGAAGGTGGAGTCTACGAGGACATCGCTCTCATTAGACAACTATATCTACTAGCAATAGACATTTTCGAATGCGGAGACGATGTGAAAGAAGTTTGTATGACACTAACCGACGATCAAAGTTTTGTTTATTGCACAAAGCTTCACGAAACACTCAGCAGCGTTCAGGACAGTGTGAGATCAAATATCCCGAAAATTTGGACAATACCTTTTTGCATGCCCAGGAATCTACGGAACCAGAAATTTTGGCTGTTATTCAAAATAGACTTGAATTAGGTAAGCTAAAAAAGTCAAAAAAATGTTTTTCAAACACTTTCAAAAAGTGACGGAATCTACAAATGCGTTATATAGTTTTCGACGTATTTTTACCGCTAGAATATGAATTCTAGTTGTGGTTAGTTTTCGTTTAATCACCCTTCAGTTTTTACTTGAATCAAAAAAAAAAAAAAAATTAAAAAAATTGACGAAAAAATGAAGAAAATATTTAATTAATCGCCATTTTGTAAAAAAGCAAGTCAAGAAGTGTGTTTTCTGCGAAAAATAGTTGGCTTGCTGCAATTGCAATTGTTATTAACAAAAAACGAAATAAAAACCATTTCGATTTTTGATAAAAACTCAAAAACCATAAAAGATAGCGACACTTGCAAAAAAGATCCTTGAAGAGAAGAAAATGTCCGATAAAAAAGTACGTACTTTCGGAGTTCTATCTGCATTATTTATAATTTTAATTTAACGCTGAAAATGGGCTTTTGCGCGACATTTTAGGTTGCTCGCTCGGCGTCAAAACCGAGTACGTCACACTAAATAATTTTTTTATTGTAATAAATATTAATTGAAAAACCTTTAAAAAATATGGTGTATTCAGAACGCTTTAAAGACTCTATTGACTTAAAAATAGTTTTTCGGCAAGTTAGACAATTGTCAATTAACAAAATTGTTTCGAACTTTCGTCCTCATTGTACAGGGTTTTTCCGTATATTTATTTTAAGAGTTAAAAGAAACTTTAAATTACAAAAGTTGAAGTATTTTTACTGAACTGTCAGTATTTGTCATCAAATAAAACAAAAGAGCATTAAACATGAATTTAAAAATACCAGGTTTGGTTTTTTTAAATGGAACACCCTGTATATTATTATTTTTTGGCTTCCTTATTCTACTCTGATTTCAAAAATATATATGTTGTATGTTTCTTTATACCGCTTAGCCAGGTTTTCACTTTAAAATATTGCATAAAAATATAACCACAACTTAAGGCATTGTTTTTACCTTTTTCTATGAATAAAAATTAAATATTACGAATGTTTAAATTAGTAAGTGATTGACAAATTGGCTAAATTTTGTTTTTTTTTGGCAATCTAGATTTTTTCAAATATGCAATATTTTAAAGTCTGGTCAAACAGTAAAAAGAAACATACAGCATGGATATATTTTTGAAATCAGAGTAAAGTAAGGAAGCCAAAAAAATATATATATACAGGGTGTTCAATTTAAAAAGACCAAACCTGGTATTTTCAAAGACATTTCCGATGCTCTTTTGTTTTATCTCATGACAAATTCTGACGATTCAGTAAAAATACTTCAACTTTTGTAAATAAAAGTTTCTTTAAACTCTTAAAATGAAAGCTCTGGTAGTGCTCCAAAATGTAAGGAAAAACTCTGTACAGGGTGATCAGTTAAGGGTAGCGAGCTGCCATATCTCAGAAGATATTGGTCGTATAGATTTGAGAAAAAAAAATCATAATAAAAGTCGCCAAGAGAAATTGCTGGAAATTATTTTCGAGTTTGCAAACGTCCGCTAGAGGGCGTTACAATGCCAAGTAGAAAAATGGGATTTTATAGAATTTTGTCTAATGAAAGTATATCGATTATATCATTTTCTTATTTACTGACATTACCCTACATTTTTTGTCAAAACGTTTTGTTCTATCTATCAAAATAGCGGTGGGGAAGTTCAATTGTTTTTTAAACAAACCAAAATTTCTCCTGTTTCTTTTGACTGATTTTAAACTTAGCTCATATGAAAGAGCATAATTTGCACTACAAAACGTTATTGGTTTTGAATTTTGACTTTGCTGCGCAGATGCGTTAACTGAAATGGTAGCAAATTTTGAGATTTTTCAAAAAACAAATGTAATGGTATATTAATTTTTATATATTTTAAAAGAGGATAAATTTCTTATAATTTAATGAAAAGATTTATATCTACCTTTTTGAACCGTTGATATGACCAAAATATAATTTTATTACTATAAAATGGCACGCCTCTGTTTTTTATCAAATAAAAATCAGTTTTGTATCTTATTAGTTGCTAACAAAACAACCTTTGACTTTTTTCGTTAGATAAACGGTTTTGGATTAAAAAAATAAAATAGGTTTACATACTGTTAAGTTATAATTATCATTGTAAACAGTAACCCATTTTATTTTTTCAATCCAAAACCGTTTGTCTAACGAAAAAAAGTCAAGAGGTTCTTTTTGTTAGCAACTAATAAGCGATTACAAAACTGATTTTTATTTTGGTAAAAAACAGTGGCGTGCCATTTATAATGTAATAAAATTATATTTTGGTCAATATCAACGGTTCAAAAAAAGGTAGATAATAAATTCTTTTCATTAAATTATAGATAAATTTAACCTCTTTTAAAATATATAAAAATTAATATACCAAAACATTTGTTTTTTTGAAAAAAACTCAATAATTTGCTACCATTTCAGTTAACGCCATCTAGCGGCGACAGCAAAAGTCAAAAATTCAAAACCAAATAAGCGTTTTGTAGTGCAAATTATGCTCTTTCATATGAGCCTAAGTTTGCTAAAATCGGTCAAAAGAAACGGGAGAAATCTTGGTTTGTTAAAAAACAATTGAACTTCCCCCAACGCTTTATTTTGATAGATAGAACAAAACGTTTTAGACAAAAAATGTAGGGAAATGGTCAGTAAATATGAAAATGATATCATCGATATACTTTCATTAGACAAATTTCTATAAAAGCCCATTTTTCTACTTGGTGTTGGTTGTTACGCCCTCTAGCGGACGTTTGACAAACTCGAAAATAATTTCCAGCAATTTCTCTTGGCGACTTTTATTATGATTTTTTTTTCTCAAATCTATACGACCAATATCTTCTGAGATATGGCCGCTCGCTACCCTTAACTGATCACCCTGTACATTAAAAATTGAATAATTTTCGTATACATTTTTTACTTCATGAAGCCCTTCTTATATACATACTTAACAAGATAACGCCATAAAAGTTTAAAAAATTTAATCCTTTGTTTATAATAAATTTATAACTTTGATAAAAAAAATGAAAAATTAGAATAATATTGTCAAAGTTATAAAGGCATTATAAACAAAACATTAAATTGTTTAAAACTTTTATGGCGTAATCTTGTTAGGTATGTATATAAGAAGGGCTTCACGACGCGAAAAATGTATACGACAAATGTTTCGACATTTTTTTGTAATGCACAATAAAGACAAAATTAAGAAACAGTAAATTAACAATTGTCTAACTTGTTGAAAAATTAACTTTTAGTTAAATTATTAACGGGAGTAAATTCTTTCAGGTGTTCTGAATACACCATAATTTTAAAAAATTTTCAATTAACATTTATTACCGTAATTATTTAGTGTGACGTACTCGGTTTTGAAGATGAGCGCGCAACCAAAAATGTCCCTCGGAGGCCCATTTTCAGCGTTAAATTAAAATTATAAATAATAGAGATAGAACTGCGAGATTTCGGACTTTTTTATCGGAAATTTACTCCTTTCAAGGATCTGTTTTGCAATTTTTGTTATCTCTTATGGTTTTTGAGTTATCATCAAAAATCGAAATGGCTTTTTTTATTTCGTTTCTTGTTAATAACAATTGCAATTTTTATTGGCAGAAAAAATTCTTAAAACGGCTATCTCAGATTTGTATTTCCTGTCGAATGAGCTCAACTATTTTTCGACTAGACTATACGGTGATAATTTAAAGTTTAATTTTGCACAGTAAAAACTATTTTTTTAATCAAAAACTCATTATTTAAGTGCATTTTTTTCAAATATATATTTTTTTACAGATGCTGAATTCAGAACCCCGCCAGTGTCTCAGAAGCTGGTGGATAATTGGAAGCTGTTAATTTTTAGCAAGACATAATTAAACGTATTTTTATTACATTTTTTATCAATGAATTTTTCTGTTTAATTTTAATATTAATTATAATTTTGTTCTTCAAATTTTATTCAGCATAATATGTATTTAAACAATATTTTTTACCCATTTTGTTACATCTCTGTATTAAAACTATTAAATAAAATCCATTTATAATTGTTGAATTGTGTTTTATTTTCTGCATACCCAGTAGTTTTTATTACATTAAATTATGTTTTCGTTGGGATAAGTTAAATTTGTAAAAAATTTCTAAGAACTTTTTTATTATTTATGACATTTTGTCACACTAAGTGGGAAGTTCGGGGCGTCTCCAGATGGAATATAATGGGATGCATAAGAGTGGTGATACGTGTTCTCTATGGGGAAAAATTATTTTGACTTATTCTTTACAGCACTAGCCGTGGAAATACCAATAAAAAGCTACAGATCTCTCACTGCTCGTAATAATCGGTACGTGGTTTCCTAACGAAGGAGAGAATGTCAACCCTTTCATGCGCAAATCATTGGGACATTGTCTTCCGTGATTCGATATACATTTTTCTAAGGTTGCTTCGATGCCACAGAAGACAATGCCAGTACGCCGACGGGTCCGAGCATTTTTCAAAAAATAACCTGTTTTTGATTTATTAAATTTATTAGAAGTTAGAAACTTGCACTGTAAGTCTAGTCAAGAAGTGTGTTTTCTGCGAATATTAGTTGGAAGGCTTCGAAAAATATGAGCGGTAGCGCGGAATTCAAATCTGAGAGGATTGAGGATTTTTTTGCCAATAAAAAATGCAATTGGTATCAACAAAAAACGAATTAAAAAAAGCCATTTCGATTTTTGATAATAACTCAAAAACCATAAGAGATAGCGAAATTGCAAAAAAGCTCCTTGAAGAGGAGAGAACTTCCGATAAAAAGTCTCAACTCCCGGAGTTCTATCTCCACTATTTATAATTTTAATTTATCGCTGAAAATGAGCCTCTACGTGACATTTTGGTTGAGCGCTCGGCGTCAAAACCGAGTACGTCACATTAAATAAGTTTTTTAGGGTATCAAATATTAATTGAAAAATTTTAAAAAATTGTGGTGTATTTAGTACACTATAAAGAATTTATTCCCGTTAAAAAATTAACTTAAAGTTAATTTTTTAACAAGTTAGACAATTGTTAATTAACAAAATTGTTTTGAATTCTCGTCTTCATTGTACATAAAAAAAAAGTTTTAATATTTGTGGTAGAAATTTTTCGCGTCTTAGCCCTTCTTATATACATACCTAACAAGATCACACCAGAAAAGTTTAATAAATTTAAATTCTTTGTTTATAATAATTTGATAACTTTAACAAAAAATAAAAAAAAATCAAAGTAATATTGTCAAAGTTATAAAATTATTATAAACAAAGCTTTAAATTTTTTTAAACTTTTATGGCGTGATCTTGTTAAGTATGTACAGTGTACTCCGTCTATAACGTGCATGAGATATAACGTACTTCGTTTATAACGTACACATTTAATTGGTCCCGGCCAAAATAATCTTGATTTTTTCCGAATATAGCGTGCCATGTATAATTTTAACTCGGTTATAACGTTCAATATTTTTACCTATTCAGTTGCGTATTTCCGGTTGTAAAGTACAAGTGTACGTTATTACCGGACAGGCGTGGCTTAGATGGCAGTGTTAAGAGTGCATTTAAGCTACATCTTAGGGGTCGGGCGAAAGGACGCGGAAACGGTGGGTGGACACTAACAAACTCCCACTACTAAAATTTTCGTATAGCCGCATTAAAAATATTATATTTTATTTAGGTTTTTCCGAATTCGGTATGTCGATGCGATGTTGTTTCCGATTGCAAGCCTACAGTAGATAACGTTTTTCGATAACTATTTTTCACTTAAATGACATAAATTATAAACCATTTTAAAGGTAAGGAAATTATCTATGCCTTTGCTGTAACGGATTTTTGTAATATGAGTCTGTTAAGAGAAAATAGTACCTAAACATAACCGATTTTAGGGTGACTTTCACTAAAGGAAATATTATTTTCGCGGCGAGAATGGACTCGTAATTTAATAGTTTTTTCGTTTTATGGAAATTATTGTGTTTTTTATAGCGTACCTCCGGTTATAGAGTACTTATTTTTTGATCCGTAGAGGGTATTTTATAACTGTATATAAGAGGGGCTTCACGAAGCGAAACATTTTTACGACAATTATTTAAGCATTTTTTTAATGTACAATGAGGACGAAAGTTCGTAACAATTTTGTTGATTGGCAATTGTTTAACTTGTTAAAAAACTAACTTTAAGTTTAATTTTTATTGGAAATTAACTCTTTAAAGTGTGCTAAATACACCATAATTAAAAAAATCAAATAGTATTTAATACCTTTTTAAAAGAATATTTAGTGTAATGTCGCGCGGAGGCCCATTTTCAGCAGTAAATTAAAATTATAAATAATGGAGATAGAACTCCGGAAGTCCAGACTTTTTTATCGGAAATTTCCTCCTCTTCAAGGATCTTTTTTGCAATTTCCGCTATCTCTTCTGATTTTTGAGTTATCATCAAAAATCACAATGGCTCTTTTTAAGTTTGTTTTTTTGTTAATAACAACTGGAATTCTTATTGGTAGAAAAAATCCTCAAAACGCCTTTCTCAGATTTGCATTCCGCGTCGAATGAGCTATCGCTCATATTTTTCGAAGCCTTCTAACTATTTTTCGCAGGAAAACACTTCTCGACTAGACTACTTGTCCTGTTACACTTAGTATTTTGCACCAACACCAAGCTGTTAGCCATTTAGCAAATTAAAAGTTATTTACGGTCCCCTACTGCTCAGTTGTACTTTGTCTGTAGACTAATAGAGATATGGTTCTGTTTTTGGTTAGAGATAATTGAAAAAGAAATTTAACGAATATGCGCAACATATTTAGTTACCTTGTTTTATGTTTCATGTTGTTTATACAATCCGGTAAGTTTCTTATTGATTTTAGGAATATGCAGATTGTTGATGCTTTTTTTCCTGTGAAATTGTTGTAAAACATTAAAGTCCAAAATGTGGAAAAAAATACTTTTTTATTATTGTGATTTTTTTTTATTTTAAATCATTTATTTAATTCAGTTAAATCCCAAATCGCTCAAAATTTGCAGACAAAGTGCAAGAATTAATAAAATAATAATTTTAAAGTTTTGTAAAGTTTATTTTATAAAATTTGGGGCTATTGTTAATTAACAAAATTTTTCCGACCTCCGTCTTTATTTAAAAACAATAAAAAATGTCTAAATAATTGCTCTATATATTTTTTGCGTTTTGGAGCCTCTCTTATATACAGGGTGTCCCAGAATATGTGGGCAATCTCTCGGAATATAATAGAAAACCTAATAATATTATGACAAGTTCTTATAAACTTTTTTCTTATGACCCTCCCCTACGGAGATACAGGTACCTAACGGACGCCCCTGGAAATCGTTTTTGTTTAAATAACTTTTAAAATACTAAGCGTAATTTAATATTTTTTTAATATGATGGTTACTAGATAAGTCTTTTTAAAATGAACTCATTAAATCATATTTGGCTTATTTTAGTTTGCCAGGGACGGACTAGCTTTGACACAATAATAGCAATTTTTTAACACCCTCTATGATAAAGGCTCAACAATATTATTTTTGGATACCTTTAACCTTAAACTAAAAAAGGTATTCTTGATTGATATCGATAAAATCAACTGTTTACCAGAAATAAAATATCATACTTGGTAAATTTGTTTACATTATACAGGGTGTTTTCTAATTGTACGTCAATATTTAGGGAAGCAATTTTTGGGTCACTTTTAAGAAGATAACTGCATATGAACGTATGCCCAAAACGTCTTAACTTATTAGATACAGGGTGGAAAAGTTTTAAAAATAAATAATTTATTATGAATATCTGTAATACCACTTTAGATATTTTAATGAAATTTGGCATAAATGTACTATGTATCAAGAAGCTTTTTCAGTGTACCACATTTTTTTTCAAATTTCCACCAGTGGCGTTCGTACAGAATTTGACCTGCCTATTTTGGCAAATAAAATGTGGTACACCAAAAAATGCTACTTGATACCTAGTACATGTATGCCAAATTTCATGAAAATATCTAAGGTGGTATTACAGATATTAATAATAAATGTTTTATTTTTGAAAATTTTGCCACCCTGTATCTCAAAATTAAGATGTTTGGAACACTTGTTAATGTGAAGTTTTCTTTTTAATGGACCCAAAAATTTCCTCTTTAAATATTGACGTACAATTAGAAACAACCAAGAATACCTTTTTTTAGTTTAAGGTTAAAGCTATCCAAAAATATATTGTTGAGCCTTTATCATACAGGGTGTTATAAAAATTGCTATTATTGTGTCAGAGCTAGTCCGTCTCTGGCAAACTAAATAAGCCAAATATGATTTGATATTTTTAGGTTTTTTTATTATATTCCAAAAGATTGCCCACATATTTTGGGACACCCTGTATACTTAATAGAATCACGTTATAAAAGTTTTTAAAAGTAATTTATTTTGATAATTATTTTACTTTTTTCTTTTTATATTTACTATTTTTAGTGTTCAATTAAAATTGTAAATAAGGGAGATAGAACTCTGGGTGTTAGGACTTTTTATTGGAAATTTCCTCCTCTTTAAGAAGCTGTTTTTAAAATTTCTTAATTATTAATAGTTTTAGAGTTATTAACAGAAAACAAAAATCCTTTTTTTCAACTTAATTTGTTAACTTTTGCAATTTATTGCGTGCTTGAAAATCCTTTAAATACATTTTTCCATACATTATTCAGAATCCAATAAGCTATAGCTACTATTTTTAGAGCTTTATCTCAAATAACTTCGTTTTTAAACTTATTGACCTGACTATTAGTCGAGCTCTAGCTCTCTGACTACAATTGTTAATATTAGTTTTTTATTAAAGAAAAATGCTCAGAGCATTGCTTTATTTAAATAAGCTTAAGCAGAAATGGGACCTATAAAATGGTTTTATTAAAAGGGCGTTGTTGTGAGCCCAACCCAAGGAAGTTTAAAGGTGTATGGAAGCCCAATGCTATGGCCCATTCGATCAAAAAATGTCCAGCCCAGTATGAAAATAACTGTCAGAGTTGGCCCCGCCGATTCTGCGCAATAACAAAATTCCACGAAATAATTTAATGTGTTGCCTACTTGCACACTGATAAATCAGTGTGAAGTTAGCCAACACATTATAATTTTATGAGAGCCGGAGTACCGTTTTTTGGATTGATCAAAACCTTCTTATTTTAGTGATTAGTTTTTATTAAATTGTGACTATAATTTTGTGTTTATTGTTTGTTACTTATAATATCGTAACAAAATAGCAAATTCAAGGGTAACATACCCGTCTTTTTAACTTTAGGTTTTTTGGGGCGCTGATTACAAATCTAAAAAAAAAATTCGGCAATGTTTCGTTTTCGAGATATTCATCATCAAAATTGAAAATCAAACTAACCTTATTTACACTATTCCTCCTTCTTTTTGCACAAAATTCTTGATTTTTACACTAAATTGCCACACAATATTTCACAAACACCTTTTAAAAACTTTTTTTATGTTTATTTTACACCTTTTTTACACTTTTATTTTTTAAGCAAATATGGCTTCTGCCTTTGAACTTAAAAGTTCGCAATTTAATGGAAAAAAGATGTAAAATAAATAAAAATACAAGGTTTTAAAAGGTGTTTATAAAATATCGTGTGCCACTTTAGTGTAAAAATCAAGAATTGTGTACAAAAAGAAGGGAGAATATAGTGAAAATAAGGTTAGTTTAATTTTCAACTTTGACGATAAAGATCTCGGAAACGAAACGTTGCCGAAAAGATATTTCAGATTTGTAATCAGCGCCCCATAAAACCCCTGTATACCAAATTTGATCAAAATCGGAGAGGAGGCAACTTTCGAGACAATACCATTATTGTTTAAAAATAAATTAGACTTTTTCTTAATCTTGCATTATCAACTTTTTAAGCTCGACATACTGTACACACATAATATTTAACGGATACTGTTACAATGGATACCTTGGTACCAAAGGTTACTAAACATTTTTAACAACTGTTATTCTGCCTCATGAATGTTTGTTATTAGTGAAAAGTATATGCCTAAAAAGCAGTTATAAAAATTTTCACTTTTTAATGTACAACCAGAATCTTAGGATTAGATTAAACTCATTTACACTATCTGCCCTTCTTTTATCACAAAATTGGTGATAAGTAATAATACTATCATACAATGTTTGAAATTTATTTTAAAAATCGTGTTTTTATTTATTTACAAAGATTTTTGGTAAAAATACAAAACTTCCAAAAATATCGACCATTTAAATAGAAGGAGTAAATTGGCGCCATCTATTCTTTTCATATTATATCAGATGATATAAAATCTAATATTACACAATATTTTTAATATTCTATAGTAGTATCCTTTAATAACCAACAATTTTGTGCAAAAATAAAAAAAGTGAATGTTGGAATTTGACATTTGATGATGTCAATTTTATAGATAGTAACAAAGAATTATGGAAATCCGGCCCTGACCTACTATTCATTGCGCAAATTCCGCGGGGCCAACCCCCTATTCCCGCTGCCCTGCACGCCTGGACAATTTTGTTCTACAGTATTGGGCTTCCATACACCTTTAAACTTCCTTGGCCCAACCTAGAAACAGAATCGATCTGAATAATTATAGAACTATTTGCAGACTCTTAGGTTTGAGCATATACCTGCTAGAAGCATCCATGCTGTTCGGCAGTGCGAACCAGTGTGCTAGAGAGAAAGAAAAATAGGTCAATAACCTTTATTTTTCGCAAGCTTGTTCTAATTCGTCGGCAGGGAAAGGTGTATACCGCCCTGTACATGATGATTGCACTCTTGTTTGCACGGCTGCCTCTATAGGTAGGTATATGCTCGAAGAATGGACCTTTTACAATCGATTGACCATGGCACAAACAGGGTTCGTTTTATACAATGTTACCGCTCTGTAGTTTTCACGCTAAAAATTAAATAGAGTAAAAATAAGGAAATTCCACATGTATAAGTGTTTTGATTCTTAATGTTTTCCATCACCTTTTAAAATTTGATTATACACATATTTTTGGAACGCGTTGTTCAAATTTTCACATACTTTTATTCCTTTTTTATTTTGGTATTACTGCCTTCTTTACAATTTTTTTAGAGCAAATAGAAGAAAACTGTACAGACTTTCAAGGGAAAACCATAGAACACGGAGTTTTGTACGTTCCTGGACCTTCAGTGTGTTCTATGTGTGTATGTTATCACAGCGAACCTAAATGGTGTAGTGATATTTATTGTGATCCTCCTTACGTAAGTAGTTTTTTTCTTTAATAAGTTGTTAGTTTGTAGGTTTGTATGTATATTTGTCCACGCATTTCTTTGAAACTAATCGGTAGGTTGGAGTAAGAAAGAATGCTAGTAGTCCGATTTTATTTTCTTTGTCGCACTGATAAGTGGCAGGGCTGCCTCTAGCATGTATATGCTCTATGGATCCAACCGTCCTGCAGATTTTACCAGTAGCAGCTGTTGCTTACATTCAAAACTTTAAAAACCTTTAATTAATACGTATTTTTTGTCTTTTAGTTTTGCAAGAAATTTCGAGTAAAAGAGAGATGCTGTGAATTTGAATGTCTAGATCCTCCCGGTGACATCGCTGCAAAAATGTTGCAGGAACATAGAAGAAAATCACACACCACTGCCAGCTTAACTGTTCGCAGATATCATTTTTGTAATGCTACGTT